>LOJH01049404.1:0-12865 GCA_001685095.1 Ellobius talpinus
TTTTATCATAACTAAGGAAAACTATAACTATAAATTCTTCAACTCCATTAAAGATTCCAGAAGAATATATTACCTAAGAAAATATAAAGTACATTGTAAACAATTTCCAAAACTCTAGAATTCACAGAGACATCTTGCTACCTGGACAGTCATCCAAATTTCTTCTGTACCATTGGGACATCCATCTTTAGCCTACAGTCTCATAATATCCCAGACTTTTACATGAAGCAGGAAATTTCAAAGACAATTCTGCCTATACTGGCAGTTTTTCAGTCACATTTTCTGTGTCCTAAAGAATGTCTGGCAAACTCTTTTATGAAGTAGGAACCCTGAAGTATCATCTCACCTTTCGGCAAGTTTAGCAGTCATTTCTCTGTAGGTCTTGCATGTCCAGTTCATCAAGCAGTCCAGGCAAAAGCAGTTTCTTGCCCAAATGGCTAACCAACTCCATAAGGAGAATCTTTAATGCCCATCTTCCTCTTGAAGTAATTGGTGCTGCCAGGAGCAGATGTGTCTCACTGTCATGAAAAGTCATAAATTCTTAAAACACTTTAAATGCCATATTCTGTAGTCTTTGAAAGATTTGAAGAATGCCTATCCATCAGAAATACATCTCTGTACATCCTGAAAATCTAACTAACATGACTACAAGCTTTACTACTATAGATGACTCTCTATTTACTTATATTTCTTAATTATACATTATATTTTTAAATGAGATGGACAAACACAATACCTTAATCAAGATCAGAAATACATATATAACAAAACCAATCTTAAATTTGTATCACTAGACCAATATCCATACCAATGTAAATCTCTATAGCAGTAGAGAGGACTATAAAATGGGAGAAGACAGCTCTCAGTCTCATTCTGAAATTAACTGGAGGCAGGATTGCCATTTTCAGGCTAAAGTAGAGGTAGGAGCCAGAGCCTGGATGTTTTGCTTTTCAGGTCTTAAAATTGAACCCCAACTTCCCTCTCTGAAATTAATCATGCATTTATTTATTTATTTATTTAGGCATCCGAATTTAGAGATTGGATCATTAAATGTGTAATTGATTGCTCCCAAACAGATATATGATTACTTGCTTAGGCTCCGGACATCCCTTTGTGTAGAGATGCTAACTCCAGTGTGTTCATTCTATTTCTTATCTTGTCATCTATATCTTAACATGGAAAATAGGGGCTACTAAATTTACAATAATATTTCATATTTTCCATTCAAAAGTCTCTATCACACATTTTGTTTAAACAGAGACCTAGTTTTTCTACTAGAAATGCTGACTTTATGTGGAATGAGAGAACTCACAAAATATACTATGTTTGGTCCATATCATCATGTAAATTCTGCTGTTGCTGCTAAACAGTTTTTCTCTGTGGTATCTCGATGCTCAATTACCTGAAAGTATTATGAGTGAAGTCAGAAAAATACTCTGAGTACTGGAGGTGGTCAGTTACATGAAGGTTAAGATATATTTAATAGTATTAATGAGTTTTAATATTGATGGCATTTATTAGTACTTGTAGCTTGAGTAGGTCAATGAAAGCACGGAAAGGAAAATGTGCTCTGCATGTACACCTCTTGAAAAGCACACACTTCAGGCTTCCAGCTTTGTGTTTCTCAGTATCCTGAGTGGCATTTATAGTACCTTACACACTAGTTTATGATTCCCTTGTTGACTGAGTAGTGAATGTCCCTGGTCTTAAGATGTGGCTCACCATTTTTCAATTTTAATGAAGAAATGTCTTGTTTGTTCCAGGCATGTTTCAAGATCCTGGCTTGTGGGACTTTGAGAGATGCTGCTACCTGTGACACGCTGGAAGTATCATGATCAACTACTCAGTTTGGATTTCACCCAGAGGCCATGAGCTTTGTGTGGTAGACAGCAGGGGTCGGATTTTTAAAAAAGAGCAAACCAGGTAAGGTGTGAGGCAGACATCTACTCGTTCATCACTTGCTCCAAGGGCTTTGGCATGCTTCGAGGAGGTACTGAATAATGTATAGCTTTGCAATTTGTTTTCTAAGTCCACTGAAGAGGTTGTTGAAGAATGGGACTTCTTTGCTTCACAATGTATACAGTAAGGATTGAGACCTTTTCTCTCAAGGGAAACAAGGAGCTGTTGTAAGGTGTCCATTAAGCATGCTCAAATATACTCTAGATTTTAGTTTAATGTAATAGTCAAAACTTGTAGGTGATAGATACTTCCTCTGTGAGTAGTTATCCTGAACTCTAACGACATCAACAATCATACTTCTGAGGGTGCAGGAGGGAAAGTGTTGACTTGACATATTCATAATATATACAACAAGAAACATGAATATGATTTCACGTTATGTGATTCTATAAACATTATTTATGCTTGCTTCAATTTGGAAAATTATATCATCATTCTTGTCTTTATTTCTTTGAAGATATTTATTGTTCTGATTTTATTCATATAGTACCTAAAATGATGATGCGTACTCAGGTTGGATTGATTCAAAAATATCCAAGAAACTCATTCAAATCTTAGCTAATTTTTGGTTTAATCCTGGAAAGTGCTAATTATTACCCATGATTTACTTAGCTTTTATTGTAATGCTTACATGTTAGACTCCCAGGTTTTTAAACTTGCTTTTGATGAATACAAAGTGGTAGTTATCAAATTGTGCTTGTTTTATTATTTTCAACAAATAAGAATTCATATCAAAACTTCAAAGTTGTAAAGGAGAGTATTGAAAGGGAAATAAAATTGTTTATTTTCAAGAAAAATACTCATGTAATAATCCAATTAGTCATTATCTTTCCACAAAGGGAGAGATCACTGTTATTTGTAAAGTTTACTTTTGTTCTGGAGGATATTTTGTTTCTGAGTTGTGAAAGTAGTTATTTTGGGGAAGAGGTGCAGTAAGCAATTTGATCCAAGCATTATAAGGAAGCAGCCTCCCTTCTCACAGTCCTTTGAAGTAAATGTTGTTAGTTACAGCAGACAGGGATAACACTTTCACAGTAGTTTATGAAAATACAGTTCATAGGTATCCTCTAAAACACATTTTCAGTGAGAATTAACTATTTTTAAAAGGAGCAGAAAATACACACATTGCAGTTTTATCATTTGCATTAATATTATAGTCACTTTGTTTTCAGTTGTCTGAGTGGTGGTTACCTGATTTCATTGTGACATAGCTTACTATGTAAAAAAGTGTCTGAGTTCTGTCTAATGTTTGGTTGTTGGATTTTACATCTCTTTCCATCCATTGCTGGATGAAGCCTCTCTAGTGACAATTGGTTGAGGCATCAATCATGGTCATCTTTCTGGGTCTGGCTTACCTCGCTCAGAATGATTCTTTCCAGGATTTTTTAGGAGCTAGAGGGGTCAAGAACACCATTAGAAAACCTGTACAATCAACTAACCTGGACTCATAGGGGCTCACAGAGACTGAACCGACAAGGGAACCTGCATGGGACTGAACTATGCCCTCTGAATATATGTTAAAGTTTTGTAGCTCGGCCAACTTGTGGAACTCCTAACGCTCAGAATAGGAGCTCTCTTGGACACTTTTCCCAGCTTTTGGGACCCTCTTCCTCATGCTTGGTTACCTTGTCCAGCCTTAATATGAAAAGAGGTGCCTTGTCTTACTGCACCTTGGTATTCTGTGCTTTGCTGGTATCCATGGAAAGCCTGCCCTTTTCTGAATAGAAAAAGAGGAGAGTGGATGGGGGGTCAAGGGGAAGTGGTGAGGAGGGACTGGGAAGAGAGGAGAGAAGGAAAAATGTTGTCAGGATGTAAAAACATGTGAGGGGAGTCAAGGTTTCCAAAAAAAGTTTATAACAAAGTCATGAAATTTTTCATGATTTGTAAGTTTAGAAGCAATTTTTCTTCCATAAAGCACTCTTGAAGGAAAGGTATGCCTGAGGATTATATTACTATATGAATCTATTTCTATATGAATCTATATATTACTGTACAAATCCTCTGCTGGAACAGAGAACAGCAACCGAATTCCACAGCTGGAAAAAAGAGCGGCCATGTGCTTTACATCAGCATAAATAGTATAAGAGGCCACACCCAAGTGGGCAGGTAACTAAAGGCTACTGGCCGTAGGATTTCCTACAACATATATGTTTGAGCATAGGCATATTATTAAGCTATAAAGAGAGGATATGAAAGAAAGGTGAGATTGTTTTCCAAATTACTTCCAGTAATAGTTTACCCCATGTGGTGGAATATGGAATCTCCAAGGTAGATCATGAAAGACATTTGGGTTCCCTCTATATGCAATGCATCTGTTCTGCACTCTGTGCATTTCCTCACATGCTGAGGCCTTCTGACATATAATCTTCAAAGTTTAGTGGGGCAGTTGATCTAGCATGAACTTAAATGCTTTCCGATGCCATGTATCTGTCCTCCAAACATTCCTCAAATTCCTAACCAATGTACAACAATATGTACCCAGAATAAATTAATAACCCTCTCTTGTAGTTCTATCAAGTAGTTTATTTCTCCAAAAGTAGACGGAGAGACAAACATACCAAAATACATCAGACATGTGAAAATCTCATTTTAAAAAACTATGTTAAAACCATTAGTGAAATGTTTATCCATACATTGATCTAGATTGTGTGGTTAGACTTTCTTGTTGGCTATCAGTAATGACATGGAGACTTATTATTAGTTACAAAAGCTTGACCTTTAGCTTAGGCTTGTTCCCAATTAGCTCTTATAATTTAAAATAATCTTTTTTATTAATCTAAATTTTACGACGTGGCTTTTACCTCTCTCCTATTCTGTATGTCTGACTTGCTCCAAGTCTCGCTGGCATCCCTCACAAGACTAGATTCATCCTGAGTTCCTCTCTCTTCCCAGAAATCCGCCTATTTTCTCCTGTCTAGCTCTTGGCCTTTCAGTTCTTTATTAAACCAATCAGAAGATGCCTTGGCAAAGACACATCTTCACAGTGTACAAAAGATTATCCCACAGCACGGTTGTGAACACACAGGGTTGTTAAAATAAAAAAGTCATGTTAGCCACCTTACTAAAGAGTGGAAAGAGTAATGGACAACCAATAAGCGTGAAATCATAGAAGTCTCATTACACTGTCTGGCAATCTCAATATAGTGTTAAAAACAAGCATCATGTCTGAAGAATGAACACATGACCCTGGGGCATAGGATGAGAGGGAAGATGACACATAGGTAGTGGCTAGGCTTAAGGCATTTGTATGTATGGTAAAAATAAAATATAAATTAATACAACCCAACTTACACTTTCAAATATATTCTGGCAGAGGGTAGAGTGGAGGCACGAAAGGTGTGTGTAGAGAGGAAAAAACAAAGGATGTTCAAGTCTTTCACTGCAGAAACTGTGTGTGTAATAACCAACTGCATCACAGCAGCCAAAACATGCCTTGTTACCAGTGCTCTCCTATTCTGATAATTGCAAAGTAAATGAATGTCTTTCTGTGACAGTCAATATATTCCTACATCTCCAACTTTAACATGTTTAGGAATAGTTTTAAAATGCTTCCTGCAAAAGCAGGGATTTTGACTGTTTTGCTTTCATCACACTCATGGGCACCGATGTACAGAAGCACACAAACTCTGAGTGTGTGCTTCAAATTTAACCTCAGCTCCTCTGCCTGAAATTTATCCTTCAGTTAAGATGGGGGCAGCTGCTACATACTTTATTTTCCCTTTGAGACTTTTATCTCTCAGGCTTTATCCCTTCCTTCATCATTTTACCATCGCATCCATCACTGTGCTTCATTCCTTGGGAGTCCAGCATGCACGGCAGGCATATTTTTATTGCAAGAAAGCAAACCTACTCTACTTAGCATATACCACTTACTTAAACCCAATTAAGTAATTCTGCTGAAACCATAACATCCTCCCTTCCACAATGAGCATTTGGTGAAAATAATAGGGAACACATGAACCCTGCGGAAGTCGTGGGGAAAGAAGAGTGAAAATGCATAGCACAGAAAGGTCACTACCAGTCCATACTTCCTATATGCAATCCTCAATGAGTCAGGGTACATTAACACCTCCAGCAGAGGAACTTCATACCTTGCAACATCACCTTCACTCCAGTTATTTAATTGGAAATTACCATAGCTGCAAATCTCCTCTCAATTATACTGGAGTCAGGGTATTTGTGTGTCTATTCTTAGGTGCGTTCTCTGACAGACAGTCCTGGTAAAATCTAGCAGCATTACTCTAAATATACAGTTAGGGAAATATTGGTCTTATTCCTTGAAATGCAGAGCCTCAAGGCTAAAATCCTATAACACTCTTCCTTAATGCTAATTCCAGAGCCACATATCTACACACTGGCTGTGTCTAATGACTGACTGACTGATAGAATGTTCAAAGCCCGATTTTTATTGTTGTTGTTTTTGTTTTGTTTTGTTTTAGCAGTAGACAACATATCTCTCCTGTGTTGGTTGACAGGGATATTTTTCCACTTGTATCTGGAAGTAAATAAAATGGTCAAGGGTTTTCTCGGTGTTGTAAATGCTTAGTTAAGTGTTTGTCATTGTTGTTTTGTTTTGTAGTCATTATTAACATTCCCTTTTAATTTCTGGGTTCTTTAAAGAAATCTTTGTCAAGTTCTGTAGACTTCCTATTGAAGATGGTAGTAGTTTTGTAAATCACGGTTATGGTTATGGCTTTGAGGGAGTGTTCTGTTTAACAACCTATTACTATTCATGTTATAAGCATATTTCTGAGGGATTATAATATCATTTTCTTTACAATTAGAGATTACACAAATGCTTTTTCTTACCAAATTAGTGTTTAGAGTCAATAAAACATATTGAA
Organism: Ellobius talpinus; assembly: GCA_001685095.1. Taxonomy (NCBI): domain Eukaryota; kingdom Metazoa; phylum Chordata; class Mammalia; order Rodentia; family Cricetidae; genus Ellobius; species Ellobius talpinus. The sequence continues at coordinate 6,804 of LOJH01049404.1, forward strand.
ATGCTCTAAATGATATGTTAACACAGTAACGGCACAACTTATGGCCTGTTCCACAAAATTTTCTGACCCAGGAATACAAGTCTAATGTATGTACATAGAGACAGCATATGGAGTCTCTGATCTCAATCAAGTCCAAATCTATAAACAGTCCTCTGTTATTTTTTACTGAATACATAAGACAACTGTAAATAAATTTGAAATGAAAAATTAGAATTAAAACTGCATTCATCATGGTCAAATAGCACTTTAAAAATAGCTTTCATGATTAATTTCATGGGTCAATCAAGACAGTACTAGGAGAACAATAGAGATAAATCTAAGATAAATGACTGAATAACTTGCCAGAGCATTTGAGACCCTTGGTAGTGTGCAGCTCCAATCTTCTTAAGGAACATATTTACATTACCAAGGAGATGATGCAGGAGACTGTAGATCAGACAATGGTTTGGGGAGGTGAAGAGTGAAATAACAAAAACTGAATCAATGGACCTTCTAGGATTGGAAAAATGTGTGTCCGTGACAAACCAACACTGGACAGTCACCCATCTTCCCTTAGAAGCTTATGTTACCATCATGAGGGCAGAAGGAGCTGGTACTGGAGAGGAACCGGCCATGCTTGAGAAAAGGGGTAGTGTTGAATGGATTAAAAACCAAGTAGCCATGCCAGGGGTGAGGGGTGAACAGTCTGATAAAATATGTGCAAGAGCTTTTGGACCAAGGGCTAGGAAATTGCTGAGTGAGAAAATTGAACATTTTATTAAAAAGGATTTATTCATTGAGGTTTAACAAGAAATTGCCATATGGCTGCTGAGAATCTTTATAAAGTCTCATCTGCAGAAATATGGAGGGAACAATAACTAGACTAAATAAATCATGTCTCTTTCCATTGACTCTAACATGGTAATTAAATAAAAATAATAAACACCAAAACTTAAATATTAGTTTTGTGTAAATCTATATTTGCCCTGCAATGAGGCACAATTATAGCCCTGTTGTGACAAGAAGCTCCAAAATAGGATGATACATTACCAAGGCACACAGCTAATGTGTAGTATTTTTCTCCAAAGATCTGGTCTTTATAAAAACCTATGAGGTTTTCATATCATTTTGGTTTTCGGGTTTTAAACTAACAATCCAATCCCTTTTCCAATATATATGCTTACAGTTCCCTTTTTTTACATGATAAATTGATATAATGCTATGTACCTTGCTGCTTCTGTTTATGTGTGTATTTATATATCTGTATGTGTGTGTGTGCAGCACTTTGCTATGAAGTGTTTGCAAAATAGTTTTCTAGTGCTTCTTTTGTGGGAAGGCCCATTATTACTAGGAATGTAATGCACAGTGATTCTCAACTAATGTTTGCTGATGGCACTGTCAACCATCATTTGTGTTTGTATTACAAACTGGCCAGATACACTTTCTCTTATGCTGCTGTCATTAACTTGCCTCTCCTCTCTCCTCCTCACTTTTCTTCTCTTCTTCCCCCCCTCCAGAATCTCTTATCTTTCCTCTACATCTCCACCTGTAGACATACCAACATGTTTTGCTATGGGCTTCCTGTGTTTAAATCTAAGCCAAACAGCCAGGCGGTAATGGTGCATGCCTTTAATCCCAGCACTCCGAAGATAGAGACAGGCATATCTCTTGAGTTCGAGGCCAGCCTGGTCTACCAAGTAATTTCCAGGACAGGCTCCAAAGCTACAGAGAAAGCCTGTCTTGAAAAAGCAAGCAAACAAACAAAAAATCTAAGTCAACCATCAACTACAGTAGCATATCCCCCCTTGAAATATGAAAGCAGCCGATTAACTTAAAATTTTCTTTTATATTAAAGGTAATTCAAGCCAATGTTTACTTCCCTTTCTACTTTTGACCACAAAGAGATAATCATTTTAAGTAGTTTATGGAGACAGAGTTCATTTGCAGGAGAAATTCCCTTGAGAAAGGAAGCTCTACTTTCATAATAATTTTTGTTTCTTTGTTTTTCAGAGACATGGTCTGGAGATATAGTCCAAACTAGTCCTGAATCTACTATGAAACCTAGACTTGAATTTGCAGCAATCCTTCTACCTCGCTTCACGGCTTACACAATCTTAATAATAGAATTCAATATTCAGGCTGCACTTCATGTATCCAGTTACAGGCTAATTCCCAAACCAAAGTCAGTTGTGTCAGCTGCAACATGAGCACCAAGACATTTGATGGAGCATTGTTGAACAGACTCTATCTAGGCCGGGGGTAACAGCTTCAGACTGTCTATTTTTCTTACAGATAGACTTAAAACAAGTTTTATCTTAAATAGCAACCTTATTTTTTAAGTTCTTTATGATGCCAATGACAATTTGAATGCACGTGCAACATTATAGAGATGCATTACTGAATCTGTCGATCAGGACAGAAAGCACAGCCAAACAGATTCAGGAAAAGTGTGATACTAGGTGGGCCGGAACATGCATAAAATCTTGTGAAGGTTAGGGGCCCACAGTTTGACCTTAATGCAAGTGTACTAAATCATAGGAAGAGCAAAGAAATTGTGGGATTTCTTGACAAGAATATAGTTAGGGAAGAGGTAGAAAAGAATGTGGTTTAGGAGAGAAAAGCTGTATCCATTTGATTTTATGGGAGCATTTTCAATGGCAGGTACAGAACAAAAGAATATATTTGGGAGGAAAATTCTGGAAGTCAAGACATGTCCAGGTAAATCTGAATGCAAATTTTGAATCTGTTCTATAGAGAACAATTGAAATGTTTGGTTACCAGGAGGAAATACATATGTGTTCCAGGAAACCTAAGTCAAATAAGCTTAGCTTTTGCAAATTAATCATATTGTAATTTACTCAGTAATAGCTTAAAAGAGATCAGTCATTGAAAAGGGTAGGATATATTTGAACTGAAAGTCTAAATGAAGTTTGGGAATATGTCAGAAGAAATAATCTGGGTAGAGTTAAGAGAGGCAACCCGGAGAATGCAACCATGAGGCTTGGGTGAAAAGCTGTAGGTTTAGCGCTCTTATATTTTTATTCAGACTTTATATGAAGTCATAACATGTTGGTATATGCCTGTTCTAACCATGTGAAATTATGCCTTCAGAAAGACTTCATAATAGACCTCAAGTACACACCCTCTTCCACCAATAACACAGTCTCTGTTGCTGTTGCTACTGCTATAGCATAGATGCTGTCGCTCATGGAGCCAAGGAGAGGCTGGGTCATTCAGTATAGCAATATCATATATTGTATCAGTTCTTGGGAGCCTAAAATGAACTAAATTCTATTGCTGATATATTTATGGAATTTCATGAATACTTTAGAATTAACATAGACAAAAGTGAAATGTCATCACTCTTTTTGAATATGCCTACCTGAGAACCTTGCTGTCTCTCTCTGTGTGGTTTTCACATATCTTTTGTAATCTGCATGTTCTTCCCCAGCTTGGGCACCACACCCATAATTTGGACACCATATTTTAACACCTATATTCATTTGGTAGTTTTCTCCTTTAAAACTAATTTTCCTATCTAGGAGATACCAGGATGTGTCTCTTAACATGGAAGGATCTAACAAAAATTATAGTCAACAGAGGATGATTCATAAAGCATGTGTGTGTGTGTGTAGAGGAATAGAGAGAGAGAGAGAGACAGACAGACAGACAGACAGATAGACAGAGACAGAGAAAACTTTCTTTCTAGTAGTGATCTTTTAAAATATCTCCCTGACTTCAGGTTTGTTGAACATGTGTTCAAAGCCCATATTAAAAGTCATGCCCTGAATGATAAAGTGTTTAAATCTGAATGCAGTATGGCAAGTTTATATGATCATACATTTTATCTCTTGAGGCTCATAATTTCTTTTTATCTTTCTTAATTTTGGCCTCTGTTCCTATACACTGTTTGTCCTCCCTTGCTGTGATATGAAGTTCTTATTTCTTCTTTTTTGTTCACTAAAACAGTGTCCTCTACCTATCTTTCTCTCACTAGAAAGTGAGTTCTCAAGGGTAGGCTGCAATTCTGATTCATCTTTGCTTTCCCAGGACATTTATATCTCAGATCTGGCACATACAATTGAACATATGCCTGTTCTTCGCAGTCATTTCAAGATTAACTCATACAATTCTTCAGAAATTTTGATAACTAGAAATCAAATCCTAATCTCCGTGTTGTCTTTGCTTAACTGAAATGCCATTATGGGATGTGAGAAAAGAACAGTGGGTTCTAGAAAGTCAAGTAGAAATATTGTAGGCTGGCAAATATAATTTAATTGACCAGCCCTGGAAATGCGACTCCATCTCCTGTACTGAAAATACTGCAGGAGGTATCAATGAGACTCAAAATGTGACTCTATAAAAATCACAAAATTTTATACAAGCAATTAAATTTTTTTTGAAAAAAAACTGTTAGAAATATTTTTGTTTAAATTGCATTTTATGATTCCACTGACTGAAACTAAGCTAGGATTTTAAAGATCAGTGTGTGTTCTTTAATATATTCTACTTGAACTTAACATGGCCAGTATCACATGTGTTCCCTCTTTCTAGACAGTTGAAATCCATAAATAATAAAACCCTACAATGTGAGTTATGTCTGTGAACAAGTTTGCTGTCATCACCCCATGACTTAAGTGAAGTATAAAGTACGCCTAAGGTTTCACTGGTCTTTCATGCCAGTTGTCCTTACTTGGCAACTAAAATATGAAATTATAATGCATAGCACCATGGGTGTGACTAAAGCAATCTATAGTAATACTGGAATGCAGTTAGCTAATTTTTGGAAGTTTTATTGTAAGTAAAATGGTACATAGTGGAGGTTAAAGTATATAGTTCATTGGCAAAATGTGCATGCAAGAAGCTAGGAGAATACACCCCCCAGCATTCACAAACACACTCTCACACCCTGTAATGAGTATGCAATATGAATGTATAAGAACAATGTAGGAGGAGGGCCTGCTTGTTCATCCCAACTGCCCGGCTAGCTTAGCCCACAAATAATCACACAGAAACTGTATTAATTAAATCACTGCTTGGCCCATTACTCTAGCTTCTTATTGGATAACTCTTACATCTTAATTTAACCCATTTCTATTAATCTGTATATCACCACGAGGTCGTGGCCACCAGCAAAGTTTCAGCATGTCTATCTCCAGCAGTGGCGGCTCCCTGACTCTGTCTTCTTCCTCACAGCATTCAGTTCCATCTTCTCCACCTACCTAAGTTCTNATCTTAATTTAACCCATTTCTATTAATCTGTATATCACCACGAGGTCGTGGCCACCAGCAAAGTTTCAGCATGTCTATCTCCAGCAGTGGCGGCTCCCTGACTCTGTCTTCTTCCTCACAGCATTCAGTTCCATCTTCTCCACCTACCTAAGTTCTKCCCTATCAACAGGCCAAGGCAGTTTCTTTATTCATTAATGGTAATCATACCACACAGAGGGAACTCCCACATCACAGCAATATACAACAAAATAAGTTTCACTGTTAAACAGTTACACACTTCAGAAAGGGAAAAGGTGGGCAGGAATTCCTGACCAAGAATTCTGATAGCTGATATGATGTTCCTTTACCTGTAATGGGAATGTATACCAGTAAATCATTGCAAGGTGAAAGTATTAAATGTTTTTATTAAGGTATTTCATATACCTCCTTATTGAACATCAAAAAGTAGCAACAGTACACTCTAGAGTATTGGGTATTTCCTCTTGTGGTCATCTGGCTAAGTAGGCACTGCAGCTATCTACTGCTGCCCAGGATCTCCAGAGTACTGAATTGTGTGTCCATACCCTGGGAAAGCATCCAAACTCAAAAATTCTTGGGCCAGCTAAATAGTTTAATGGAAAAAGATGCTTCCTTCCGAGAATTGTGACCTAAATTCAGTTCCCAGGATCCATCCACATGGTAAAGGAGAGAAACAACTCCCATAATTTGTTCTCTGTTTTACACACACACACACACACACACAATTACACAAACACTAAATAAATAAATGCTAAAAAATTCTGAGTATTGTAGTGATTAGGCAAGCAGGCCTGCTTTTCGTCTGGCCCAGCTCCCGCATGGCTAGCTTATAC
>LOJH01049406.1:0-12864 GCA_001685095.1 Ellobius talpinus
GTATCTGGGGTTTTGCCTACATACAAGTCTGAGCAGTACTCAAGGAGGCCTGAATATAGCTTCGGATTTTCTGGGATAGGAGTTACAGAGAGTTGTAAGCTTCCACGTAGGTTTTTCAAATTACATACAAGTCCTCAGGCTCTTAAGTCCAACTCTCTTAATCACTGAGCCATTTCATTTCTTCTCTGGAAAAATAGATAAGAGGGTGAGGGCAAACCTATCTTTTAGCCTATAATTGAACTTATAATTTTTAATGTTAGTAACTAAGAGGCTCCATCAAAAAGAAATAGTAAAGAATGGGTGTGCTTACTCACCTCACTGTCCCCATTTATCTCAGTCTAGGGTCCAGACATGAAACAGTAATGCCCACATTGAGAGCCCCACTTCAATTAAATCAAGTACAAAAATCCCTCATACAGACCAACCTGGTCTAGACAGTCCTTCCTTGTCAAACCTTCTCCAAGTGATTCTAGATCACATCAGGCTTTCAATTTCAGTCATTGTAGCTCTCTTCTCTACTTGGCAGAGAGCCACAACACTTTAAGCAGTAACTTTCTACATCTTTCCCCTAAATTAGTACTATTTATTCTAAAATGTAAAATGCTTTTTAAAAGTTTTTGTTATATTATTATTTGTGTTGTTTTTCTTTGCTGTTATGTGTCTGGGTATGTTGCCTACATGTGTGTCTGCTCACTGTGTGTATGCATTGCTCAAGGAGGCCAGAAAAGGGCACTTAATCCCCAGAGACTAGAGTTAAAGATTGTTGTGAGCCCCCAAATGTCTGCTGGTGAATCAAACCCCAGTCCTTTGGAAAAGCAGATGCTAAACTCTGAGCTTCTCTCACCCCTAATATAAAAATATTTTTCAAGTTTTCTTTAGGTGCTGGAAAGATAGCTCAGGGGGTTAAGAGCTCTGATTGCTCTTCCAGAGGTGCCAGGTTCAATTCCTAACATCCATATGGCAGCTCACAACTGTCTGTAACTCCAGTTCCAGGAGATCTGACATCCTCACACAGACAAACATGCAGGCAAAACACTGGTGTGCATAAAGTAAATAAATGAAACTTTTAAAAACTGTTTTCTTTAAAAGTTTCAGTGTTTTATAAGTCTAAATTCTCTTAATTGTAGGCTTCTCTAAAGTCAATAAAACAAAAACATTACAAACTTCCTACAAACAATGATCCAGAAAAAGCATTCTCATTTCAAAAGAAAAGAATCAGGCATAAAACAATCACACCCAAACAAAATCTGCAGTTCTACGTCTGGAGTCTTAGGCTTGTAGTACAGTCAAGTAGGCTCCAAAGGTTTTGGGAGCCTCACCCATCCATCTCTGACACTGGCATGCAGAGCTTCTCTCTTTCTCAGTCTTTACCCAGCTCCGCTTTCCACCTATAGCAGTGATTGTCAATGTCACAAGGTCTGGGATCTCCAATTCTCTGAAGTTCCCACTTCAGCTGAAATGCAGTTTTCCTTCAAAGCTTCATGCAGTTCTGCTCAGCAGGGCCTTTTGAAGACTCCAGCCCTCCCACATAGAGCCTGGTCTCAGATGCTCTCCACAACCTTCTCAATATTTCCCTGAAGACCACCCTTGCTCACCTCTTTCTCTCCTTTTTAAATAATCCCAGGCCCACCCCATAAAGTGATACTGCCCACATTCCGGGTGGGTGCTCCACATCAATGAATACAATCAAGAAAAGCCTCGGCGGAGACTCCTGTTCCAGATGATTGTAGACTCTGCCAAGTTGACAAAACTATCACAATGGATCCATAGCACAATTTATGAATTTTGAAAAGTGACTTCTTATATTTAGAGAACATTCCCACACAAGTTTTTGAGGATGACCCCCTCCTACTTCACTGCTTATCAGCACTGGGTGGGGGTGATAACTTCTTTCTTGTTGCCTTCCTTTCTGCATCCAAGTCAACTAAGCCACTCTTTTTCCATCTAAGTTTTCGGTCTCATAGCCATATCTTTGTTATTTACACATTTATTGATTTTATAGTGTCCTAAGGTAATGTTTTTCTACCACTGAAACATCAAGGAATGTTGGGAGTGTGAGAGAGAAGAGAAAGAGAGAGAGAGAGAGAGATTATGAATCACACTATCTACTCTAGGAAGCATAGACAAAGTAAGACAGAGTAAACCAGTGGGTGAGAGCATGGGTTATGGCCCAGAGCTGTTAAACTTAAATCTAAACTTTACTGTTTGCAAGTACATTATGTCAAGCAAGCTACACAGCTATTCTCTGTGGGACATAAAAAAGATAATGACATTAAGTTTATAATATGTAAGAAATAAATGAATTGATGCATAAAACTGTTCACATGGTAAGTAAACTATAAATTAGCTGCGACATTTCTAAACATATCAAATCAAGTCATTCTTTGCTCAAAGCCAGTTAATGCTTTCTTGTCCTGTTGAGAGTCTATACCTCAGTATTTACTGAACCTCAATGTAGCCCAGCCCCAAATGTCTCTCCAACACCCCTCACTTCCAGCTACTTGAATTTCTTTCAGCTCCTATAATATTACATTTATTTTTGTTTTGCTCTGCTTCGGTGGCATTGCCCTGGTGATTACCTCTGCATGAAAATCTCAATTCTTCTTGTGGAGCTCAACTTCCAATGAAAAATAGAAACATTTTCTGTGAAGGGAAAGATTGCAAAATTTTTCAAATTTGTGAACCTTAAAATCTCGACTGGAACCGCCCAACTCTGCGGCAGAAACAACCCCTGATGAATGGGTCTGGATGTACTCTCACAACACTTTCTAAAGCCGGCACAATTGGATCAGTACGCTGTGTCTATTTTGCCTTAGTGCTGTATTCTAATGCTTTACTGCCCCACATAAATTCTACCTCACAGAGGGAGCTTTACTGATGCTCAGACTATTCTGCATCTTAGATTGGTGGTTGGTTTTTGCAGCATCTATTACAGTATACAATTATCTGATTTCTTAGCTAGCTTTTTGTTCCCTGTGAGGTCCCACACATGGTGAGCTATAAACATTTAGCAATGTGATTGTTATTTAGAAGGCACTGAATAAATGCTTTCTGAATAGATAAACATTTTTACCTGACTTTGAGAATCAGAACAAACAAGTCAGGAGAACGTTGCTGATGTAACAATATAAATTATCACTTGTAAAACTGTATCTTTTATTTTAAAACAATCTTTGAGAAAAAAGCCTTATGATAGGTTGTAGAGAATCCCTCTCCTAAAGTTCAGTATGCACAGGATGCTAGACTATTAATACCATTCATATTTCTGCTGCCACGAGATTACCAAGGGATTAGTAATAAGTATGACCTCATTTTTGTTGAATATGTATGTTGTGAGAATCAGAACTGAACAGGCCATCTGGGGGATGAAGTCTTCCTCTGGCATTGTTCATTTCATATTATATATATGAGGGATATTCATTTCATGGAGAAAATTAAGAAGTCACAGCAATCAAAGCATGCTCCATTTTAAAAATGTTCATAGTATGCTTTCAGGCTAAATATTCACAGCATGCATATTAAAGATTGCAATTAGGGGCAATGATGCACAAAACCGCATGTGCAAAGGAAATATTATTTTTAGATGCGCACTTGAAACACACAAAGAAACTAAAAATAAAAGATTGCACTGCTCAGGTAAGACCCTACAGCCGTGTAATGAGCCCTGAACATTACAAAAGTCACTGTTATACTGGAGGGAGTGTTTTTGACAAAGCATGCAAGTTTAAGACTCTTTGCCTAGATTGATAGGTCTAATGTAGAAGAGTCAAGATTTTGAATAGAACTGTTAAAGTATTTTCACGTGCCTCTTCCATCAAGTGAAATTTGAGCACCAATTGTCATAACTGAAAACCATCTGTAATTGTCCTAGTTTGGTCTCTGGCCCTGTGTAAAACACTGACCAAAAGCATCTTGAGAGAATAAAGGGTTTATTTGGCTTTCAGGTTACAGCCCATCACCAATGGAAGCCAAGACAGAAATCCAGGGCAGAAATCTGGATGTAGGAACTGAGGCAGAGACCGTGGAGGAACACTACTTACTGGTTTTCTTCCCGTGGCTTTCTCATCTACAGTTTGTATACAGCCTAGGAATACATGCAGAGGATAACACTGCTCAAAAAGGGAAAGGGATGGGCTCTGCCACCTCAATCTACAGTGAAGATGATATTCCCACAGACATACCCACAGCATGATATGATGGAGGTAATTCCTCAGTTGCTCCTTCTTCCCATGAGACTCTATGTCAAACTGGCAAAAAACTAAGCAATGCAATAATATTGTGTTTTGTATTTTTCATTAGAATACACCAACATGTGAAGATCATGTGTAGCACCGTTCTCTGATAAGGCTAACCTTTCCAATACTGTTTCCATGGTCTTCCATGTCATACACACCATGGTGATTGCCTTGCCTTTAGTCATGGACAGGTGTTTTGATAAAGCTCACATCATCCACATCTGGTGGCCTGATGCTCTCTCCAGGTTTTCTGTTTGGTTTTGCGGCTCCAAACACATTTGCTTCTCAGTCTGCTGACTTTTAAGCTCTAGCAAGTCACAAATCTGACTGACATTATTTTCAAAAGCTTGTGAATCACATTTTCAATAGAAACGATTACTTTCATAAACTATAAAGTAAATAAAATAGAAATTTTTTCACAAGCTTTAGTCTTCCCGAATAAATAGAAATATGGGCCAATCTCTTTGAGCACAATGTGAAGTAAATCAGTAGAAAGAGAAATTGCCCAATTTGTATTAATATTAGAAAGTAACATAGGGGAAATGATCTTGGCCAACTAAAGATGAACGCCTTGCTTAAAAAGATCTTTTAGTAAAAAGTAATTTTCACATCTTGCCATCCCATAATTTTTAGATGATTGTAAGTAATTGTAGTTATTGTTTAGCAGTTACTACCATCTGAAAAGTCACTTAGTCTAAGAATTATACACAGAAAATAACAGCTAAGTAAATTAGCATGATTTGTTTTTCTTCCATATAACTGGCATTGAATCTGGGTCTAAGCTTTTAAAACTCTAGAAAAAAAAGACAAATAATATTATTCAAATTATATTGCAGCAAAGTCCTTGAATTTCTAAAATATGAAGTTTTGTGTTCTCAGAGCTGGAGAGAGAGTTCGGCTCTTAAGAGCACATGCATATCTTACATTGGACTGGGCTTGGTTCCCACCTCCTACATCCTCCAGCTAACAATTGCCTATAATTCCAGTTCAGGAGATCTAAAACCCTTTTTGATCCTTTTCAGGCACATGTGCACACATGGTGCACATAAATTCACACAAGCACATACACACAAGCTTAAAGTAGATATATAGATACATGCAAAAATCTCTGTTCTTCGTGAATGGTAGAATATGCATTTTAAATATACTTCTGTTTATTCCATTGAACATTATTGTCTTAAGGCTTCTCTAGTTACAGAAAATCATCATCTCTATCTATGTTTATGGAGTCCATGTCTTATTCACAGCCTGAAATGGCATTTGGAATAGTATAGTTATTATATATAAAATGTAAAATAAAAAATAATTTGCAGTAACCATCATTTATTTCTGAGATTAAGGAATGAGACTGTATACAGGATTTGACAAGGACATATCTCATTACAGAAAGACTTTCACAAGATATTTGAACTACGTTTTCAACAATGAGTCAGAGAAGGAGGTAACAGTAAAGAACCATGTGGCACGAGGCAGTAAAGACAGAATGTAACCTGGCAGAGAAAGCAAGACTGTAATGGCATGAAGTAAGAAACAACATGCTATTTGATGACAGCATCTCAAAACAGTCATAGGTAGTATGATGTCAAGGGAGAATACGCTATAGCTGTGCACAACATTCGGGAGAACTGCGAAAGCTGTTGTGGAGGAGAAACACATGTGTGTAGACCAAGGACACACTGATACTGAGTCCTGTAATAAGGGAGTCTTTTGGAACTTGGAGACAGCCAATGGGTACGAGCACTTACTGTGCAAGTGAGAGACTTTGCGTTTGGCTCCCCAAGCACCCGTGGAAAACTCCAGGTGTGGCTCAGTATCTTAATTCTAGTGGGGGATGGAGATGGGAAGGTCTCTGGAGCTTGCTGGTTGCCAATCAAAAGCAAAGGCAAACAAGAAAAGCACTGTGGGTTTCAGAAAACAGTGCGCTCCAGGATAAGTGATTGACTGGACTGCCTCAAAGGAATAAGCTGGAGGAGGGCACCGATGGCCCCTGCTAACTGCAGCAGGTGTATGTACACATACACGCCCATACACACACACGCCCATACACACACACGCCCATACACACACACCCACACCCACACACACATTATTCCTAAAGACCGAGTCGTTTTTTCCTAATCTTCTGAAAACCTTTAACCTGCATTCTCACTTTTTTTGTTACGTTCTAATTTGGGCAAAAACTGTAGACACATCTTTACTTCACAGTATCACGGAGTTTAAACATTACAAAGCTGCCCCTCCTTGGACAATATGTACTTGAACGGAGATCAGAACTCTTGTTTTTGTTGAACAATATGATATTGAGCAATCTTTTAAAGAAAGGATTTTTTTATTATTCAAGACTGGATTAACAAAGTTGATTTCTTCCACCAGGGCACAAATTCATACAGGATGCGAGTCTGAGGCTAACCCGCCAGCTTTTAACATTCACTTCCCTTCTCCCTATGTTCTAAATCTCCCAAGATCAGATGTAATATGTCATGTTGGTTTAAATGTCTGATTATATTTGATTACTTGAAAAACTTAATTACATGATAAATAACAGTTTTTCACAAAAGAGCAGTCAAAAACATAGTCGTCCATGAACTGACTGTCTTCAGAGCATCATTTAGAAGACATTTACATTAAAAACATCAGCTTCCTAGATGTTGCCATAAACAGCTTAAGTAATTATTAACCATAGTTCAAGGGCTGCATAGGATACGTTCAGGATTCTATATGTCATGTGTTTGCTTTGCACTGAGCTGCAGTTACTCCAGTATGAATTTGTTAAAATCCAGGACTGTGGAAACCATCACTCACAAGCATTTGGTTCAGCCTCCCAGGGGTAAGATGCACATACAACAAGTAGATACTTGAAGCTATGTGTTCAACATTTGTCAGGGAGAACTTTCTTCCCATCTGGTTCTGGGCAGCTTTCAGAACCATTCCCCTAGAGAAGGAAGTGCAGATGAGAATGGGTGAATGGAGCACCAGGGAGGAGCCTAGCATTTGGAGAGGAGGCAGAGTCATGGATTATCTGTAGATTTCTTGTATTTATTTTGAGTCAAAAGAAGCAGAAAGATATTCTGAACCTGCCAAAACAAAGTGTATCTTTACTCCCAGCAACAGCTTTCAATTGAAGATAGACACTCTGAGAACCCTAGCTTTAAACATATCCTATAGCTGTATACTTACATCCTGACTTTTCTTTATATCGTTCCATGGGACTCACTATTTTATACATCACTTTCATTTTCCTTTAAGCCAGCAAAATCCGCATCTGGATGCTTCCCCTTCCAGTGACCCAGCTGCCTTATCATTTTATCTAATAGCTGTAAAATTAGAAAGCTCTGACAAATCCCTTACGGCTGCAACAAGCTCAAGGAAAGAATTTTCAGTGGAGTCTGCAATGGGAACTCTGCAAAGAAACTTATCTGCTGGTGACTTTAAACCAAAGGCACAGCCTTAAATGGGGATCTGGAGACCTAAATCACTCTGTAACTTAATTGTACCAATTTTAATTTTGTATTTATGTCTGGTTGTTTGTTCCTGCCAGGCCCTAGAGGAGACGCTGCTGACTGCTGCATCCTACTTTGTTCCCGATATATTTCCCAAAACAGAACTCCATAGAATTTATGACCCAATTTTTGCGTTTGATTTAATCTGTAAACTACCCAACTCACACCAAGCGCGCAGCCGGCTGTTATGAGGAAAAAGCTGTCTCTCTCCTTACTCAAGGTTGCTAAAAGGTCCGACCAAGGCTGCTTCTTGATTCCTGTGCCACAGTTCCTCCTTCACATACAAACAGATTTTCTATTATTTCACTGTGATCATTTGGCCACAATTGTTATCTTAAAAGATAGTAACTACCTAGGTACAATTCACCAAATCTAACAAAGGAAGAACAATTTTAAAATAATCATTTCAGTGTGAAAGTTTGACCTTGAAAGGATGGGAAAATGAAAAAATAATAACAAAATCATAGCGATAATACAGTAATTTTGTTTTTGTTTCCACAAAATAAGGCTTGACTTTGTGCATTTGGAAAAGAATATTGTGTAAAAATTCCTATTATCTATCACAGATAATTACTAATAAATATAGTTCTAAGTCGCTGCTTCATATCAGGTATAAAATGTTTCAGGTAAACAGTTTAAGCTTTCTATACCAGATCTGTATTTCCGTAGTATATGAAGAATAAAATTTTAGTCCAAATATTTTCCTAATTCATTTTTTTATCTGTATTTGTCATATGGGGTTCATTTTTTTTTTTAGAATCTTAACACTTTTTTTCTCTTGACATATCTGTGAAACAGGTGACACTCTGCTGAGAGTGCTCAGCTGTGGATTCATCCCCTAGCTCAACCAAGGGTTGAGTCCAAGGCTTAGAGGACAACATCGAAGAGAGAACAGAGAGGACGGAAGAACTGGTAAATAGAGCTGTTATGAAATGCTAATCTCTGGATACAACAGAGCTTTTGTGCACACTGACTCACAGCAGCTGTGGCTACCTGCTCAAGATGAATGCAACAAGATTCTAGCATAGAAGGAGAGAGATGTCCAAATCCCCAGCCCCTACGCCTGCCTGAGGAGAGATCTGTACTAGATGGAAACCAAAAAGGGAGAGCGACTTTGAGGACACAGCCACTGGCCATTTGCCCATACCCCAGTGGATGGTCTCATATGAGCCTATAGGCATTATTAATTACATCCATGGGATTATCAATAATAACCAAGAAGTCATTAAATTAACGGAAAATGGGGTGGGGCGCTACAGGAAGTTGGAGAGAGTTAGTGGAGGATAAACACAATCAAACTACATTGTTTACATGTGTGATACTTTCACAGAACAAATTAAAAATATTAAATGAAAATAACGCAGACAGGCCCACCTGGTTGACAAGTGGGTACAAGGAGATGGCAGCAGGCAGTCTCGTATGTGCTTTTCACCTTTGCCACTACCAAGTACAAGCCATTAGTACTTTAGTATGTTTGCTCATATGAAGTGTCTTCTAGTCACATAAGCTATAGTATACTTACAGAATCATTGTAGGTAAATGTTAGCAGAAATTAAAAGTAGAAAAAGCGTCTAAGGCTCATGGTCATAAAGAGTGCAAAGCTGGCATTCTTCTTGAGAAAAAGATGTTCGCATTATGAAAGTAGGTTGCATCTAGTTAATAGTAATTTGTTACTTGCACTGCATTTTCCAAACTCAGACCATTGGCAACACTTCTATATTTCATTTTTATTTGCTAACTTTTTACTATTGAATTCTACTTGCTAGTGAATGAAATGCAGCTGAAATCCAACTTTAAAAGCATACAGATTATACCCACAGGTTTTAGAAAAGAGTTTAAGCATTTTTATTTTTTAAATAACTAGCATGAATAGTTACTTTTAAAATAGAACTTAACTGGGCACTGACATGCAACAGAACTGGGACGAAACACGTGAATGCCAGAGAAAGCATTGACTATTGGAGAGACTAAGACCCACACAGAGCCAGGTATTAACTGAGTTCTGCTCCCTGTGAGCTCCAGAACAGGTGCTAAGATACAGATTTCCTATCACTCGACAGTACAACAAAGGAAGTTTAAAGACTGCACGGAAGTGATAATTCATCTGATAGAAATCTAGGACGTAGGAAGGGTAATTTCTCGAAATTGGTTTTGAATGAGTGGGATTTGAATTGAGTCATAAAATTAGAAAATTGCAACAGATACCAAGAGATAAGGGACTTTAGCTCAAGCAAGGCATCCAGACGAGAGTTATAAACTTAGAAGTACACAAATCTGAATGGAAATTAAGAAGGTAGGTAAACAATACTGAGAATAATTTGATTTTTGGTACCTTTAGGCCTCATATTAAGCATAACAGCTATAGGTCCAGTCCTTTAAATTGGATGTCTGTTAACCCTGTCACATATTAGCCACATGGATTTATACAGATACATCAGTAAACTGCTGTAGATCTCTGTCAGCTGATCTGTAAAATGGAACTATGTACAACACTTCAATAGAACTCTGAGTCCCCACTATTGCTGCCTCTGGTGGTATGGGCAGACAAGTAACCATGAGATGTCATTCCTAAGTTACTTTTTACAACGTAAGATCACAGCCCAGTTATCAGCACACTTACAATGTTTTATAAGACTGAGTCTTAGGCAGCTAGAGTAAGATGCTGAACAAATGCATTCATTTAGTCCAGAGGAAAGTAAACCTCAGTTTTGGTAACAGACATCAGGGCCCCTGGGCAGCAAACTATAGGTGGCTGAAAGGGCCTTCCCCTTTAATCAGATTAGTGACCACCCTAATTGTCATCATAGAACCTATATCCAGTTACTGATGGAAGCTGATGCAGAGATACACAGCCAAGCACAGGGCTGAGTTCCTTGAAATTAGCTGAAGAGAGAGAAAAGGGATCATATGAACAAGGGGGGGTCAAGAGCCTGATGGGGAAAACCACAGAGACAGCTGACCCAAGCTAGTGGGAGCTCATGGACTATGGACTGACAGCAGGGAAACCTACATGAAAATTAACTAGATCCTCTTAATGTGGGTGACAGTTATGCAGCTTGCTCTGTTGGGGAACCCCTGGCAGTCACACCAGGACCTATCCTAGGTGCACAAACTGGCTTTTTGGAGCCTATTCTTATGGTGGGATACCATGCTCAGCCTAGATATGGAGGGGAGGGGCTTGGTGCTTCCTCAAGCTGATAACCTAGACCTTGTTGACTCCACAAGGAAGGCCTTACCACCTCTGAGAAGTGTTTGAGATAGGGGAAAGGGGGAAGTGGGGAGGGGTGGGAGAAGGGGAGAAAGGAGTAACTGGAATTGGTATGTAAATTGAAAAATAAATATTTTAATAAAATATGGAAAAAGATATAATCATAAAACAATGCTAAAGAATTCTGATTCAAAATATGTTTATCTCCACATTTTTACCTAATTTCAATAAATTTTAACTAATGGGAATATAAATAAGGCATTGTTAATGGGGTTTTATTACTCTTCCAACTACTTGATTTTACGTAAGATAAACTGAATGTGATAGAAGGGAAAGTGGGAACTAGCCTTGAATGAATTGACATAGGAGACAACTTTCTTAATAGAACACCAATAGTGCAGACACTAAGACAGACTGTTAGTAAATGAGACTGCATGAAACTGAAAAGCTTCTGTAAAGCAAAGTATACCATCAATAGGAAAAAAAACGCAGCCAAAAGAATGGAATTACCATCCCTACATCTAAAAGAGGGTTGATTTTCAAAATATGTAAAGAATTAAAGAAATAAGACATCAGAAAACCATATAATCCAGTTAAAAAATAGGATACTGTTCTAAAAATGGGATACTATTCTAAACAGAATAATCTCAAATGGCTAAGAAATACTTAAAGAAATATTCAACTACCTTAGCCATCAGGAGAACACAAAGCAAAACAACTCTGAGATTTTACCTTTTACCTTACATCTGTCAGAATGGCTAAGATCAAAAACACAAGAGACAGCTTATGTTGGAGAGGATGTGGAACAAAGGGAACACTCCTCTTCTACTGGTGGGAATGCAAACTTGTACAGCCACTTTGGAAATCAATATGGCAGCTTCTCAGAAAGTTGGGAATCGATCTACCTTAAGACCCAACAATACTACTCTTGGGCATATACCCAAAGGATGCTTAAATATAACACAAGGACACGTGCTCAACTATGTCCATAAAACTTTTTTCGTAATAGACAGGACCTGAAAGCAACCTATATGTCCCTCAACTGAAGAAGAGATAAAGAAAACGAAAATTTACACAATGGAGCACTACTCAGCTGTTAAAAATGATGACATGAAATATGCAGGCAAATGGATTGAATTGGATCAGATCCTCCAGAATGAGGTAACCCAGGCCCACAAAGACAAACACGGCATGTACTCACTTAACAAGTGGACATTAGCTATAAAGTAAAGAATAGCCATGCTAAAAATCCACAGACTCAGAGAGGTTAAATAACAAGGAGAGATCCAGGGGCACACTTGGATCTTCCTGAGAAAGGAGAATGGAAGAGATTTTGTGGGTGTACTGGAGTTGGAAAAGGATGGGAGCAGAAGGGATCAGAATGGGTGGGGGAAGAGTACCAAAAGAGATCCTAGAATGGGGGTCATTTTAGGGTCAGATAGAAACCTGGTTCAAGGAAAGTTCCCAGGAATCTACAAGGATGAACCCTAGCAATAGGGGTTATATATTCTGAACTGATCATTCCCTATAAAAAGGCAAAACTTCCAGTAGAGACAGTAAGATTCCAACCCAGATACAAAATCATCAACCTACAGTCTTTCCTGCCTATGGGATGTGCTGGGGTAAGGGTGGCACGGAGATTGTGAGAGTGGCCAACTAATGATTGGTTCATCCTGAGACCCATGCCACAAGATGAGCTCACCTCTGACAGTGCATGGAGTGCGAGGACCCAGAGAGTGGATGACCCAGAAACCTAGTATAGAACCAAACATGACTGAAGAAAAAATATCAGATGAAATAAACTTTTAAAGAAAACTTTAATAATGTTTATTATAATCCAAATGCAATGCTTAATAAATCCCTAAGAAACAAGCTGGGGACATCTTCTTGGACACCTTGGAACCCCTCTAGAGTCAAGTCT
>LOJH01049408.1:0-12864 GCA_001685095.1 Ellobius talpinus
TTTTACTATGTTAAAGTTAAAACCTTCCTTTTTATTAAAACAGAAAAGAGGAAAAAAAATTTTTGATACCTTTAAAGATTATTGTTTTATTGGTTTGTGGGGAACTTGTTGTATTGGGTTTTGAGGTTTTGTGTTTTTTTTAGAAAGAGCTATAAGTTGGGGAGGCTCTGAAAGAACTTAAGGGAGAGGAAGAATATCATCAAAAATATATTAAAATTGAAAAACTATTTTGAATAATAAAAAATAATAAAAAAGAAGAGAATCAGACGATGTCAAACTGACTCCTACAAGAGATTATCTTGGGAATTTGAATGAACTTTACTGGATTTTTTTTAAAAAGCAAAACAAAACAATAAACTCTGCTTCATGATTCTGGTACATAAAGCTATCTTCACAGGTTTCTTTGAACCTGGGTACCTATCCTTCCACTGCACCCAGATGTTTACCATATTTACAGTGCCCAGAATTCTTGGGTTCAAGTGATTCTCCTGCTTTAGCCTCAAAAATATGTAGAACTACATGGATGATTCATGGAATCTCAACCACATGGCTATTTAAACAGGACATTAACAATGACAACAACTGCCATGCCTAAGTGGATCAGGGTAATTTCATGAGGCCTTACCCCTATATATACAGCTACATATAATTATAACTGCCATGATAGATAAAATTAGTATTCACTAGGGATGGGAATCCTAAATGTTTATCCAATAAAAGTGGCCAGCCATTAAATATATGCATAATTCAGGTTAAAACAGACTCAGCAAGTTGCTTTATATATTTAACCACATATAAAACAAGTAACATAACATGTAAAATGTATGTAATTTGTAACAATAAAAAGGTTTTCTTTTATAAAAATAACAGACCAGAATTTTAAGAGGGAACAGAGGGGGTGAGACATGGGCATGGTTGTATGGAAAAGAAGGAAAATGCATAATTATGTTTGAATTACAAAATCCATCAATGATCTCTTTCATGCTGTCTTCAGTACTATTCTATTACTTCTGAAGTGTAACGTTTTGTGGATGAGTCAGATTTACAGTACAGAATTCATGATGCCGGGGTATTAAAGTGTATAATATTTCAATTTTTTGATTTTCATAATATTTTTCTTTGCACTGGGAAATTATACAAAATAAAATGTCCTAAAATAATTTAGAAACATTTCATGTGTAATACCCCTAGTCTGAACTATCATTTATATTAAATTAATAGCTAATATAAGTGTTTGGTTAAGTCTGTTAAAAAATGTTGCATGAGTTTCACAGACTTTGATGTAGAACTAAATGTTTGCTTATTAATGTTGAGTAGCTAACATTCAAGATGCCTGGATACAGTGTAAGAGACAATTTCTGGTTAAGAAGGTCAATAAGACAATCTGTTCAGAAGGGGGAAAATACTATTGCAAATCTAGGCTTCATCACAATATTTTCTCCCACATGTCTCAGGGTTTAGGACTGTTCCTTCCTTTTATATTTTATTTTCAGAGTTTTCTGATGTGTTTGTTTGTTTTCTTTTTAATGGTTTGAAAACAGTTCTGCTATGAAGCCTTGACTAGTCTTGAAGTAATGTTCATCCTCTTGCCACAACCATGAGTTCTGGGATATATGCTACTATTCCCAGCTCTTGAGTGTTTCTACCTTTGCACAATTGAAAAGAGGTTCACCTAATTTCTTTTGCCTCTAAAATGTTCAAAGTACAGTATCTCCCTTTCTTATTCCTTCAAAAAAAAGGAAAAGGAAATTTTCTTGGCATGGGAAATTTATTTCTTCTGGGTATTTCTGGGTATTTCTCCAATATGATCTACATTTTCTGACTGCTTTAGAAGAAATTTAATACTATAACTATGAAATGTCCTCCATAGGATCATGATTTGTATGATTTCTCCATATCAGTTATTGCTCCTTTCCGAGGTGATACTTAACTGGAATAGGTAGGTCAGTAGTGTGAACATTTGAAGTAGATTCTAGATCCTCATTTTGTCCCTGTTTTTTTTATCATGAACAAGGTTATCTGTCACCTATTAATGCTGCCATCATATTCCACTCAACCTTAAGGAGTCAAGTGTTCAAAGCCTAAACCATCTCAGATGATTAGGTAAAACAAGCCCTTCTTTATATAAATTGTTTATGTCAGATATTCTGCCAGATCAATAAGAAATGAAACCCACAAAATTTTCCTGTCTTCTCAGATAATTTCTACCTCCAGTATAGTAGATTTTAATGTAACACCATAATATGAAAAGTGCCATCTGTGGTCTTGAAGCATAGCTACTGATCATGTTTATAGAATCATCAATGTATTAAATGAACTATAAGTATTTAATTTTAGCAAACAATATGACACTGAATTTTAGAAGCAATTTATGATTATGATCAATTTGAATTATTATCAGTGGTAATATATTTATACTGCCAGATATTTACTTTTTGCTTAAGAAAAATAAGTTTCAATAATTTTACCATATTCAATAACCTCCAGTAAAATTATGATAATGTCCCTGTAATTTCTGCAAATTATTATAAAACCAAACTTCAAAAGTGAAGTATATTTTCCTAAGTAAACATAATCATAATGGTACTAGATTAATGAATGTTTATTTTTAAGCAAATAGTTACATTAAATTTATAATGTATAAATTTAAAATGATATAAATTTATAAAATGATATAAATTTCTCTGCTTAATTCACATACTGAATCCTCAGATCAATTTTAATTTGCCTAATTATAGATGTTCAGTTTATTACTTTTTAAACTTTTTAACAAGTTTAAGTGATTTTTCAAGGTTTGTTATTTTAATATTGACACCTCTTGTGAAATTATGAAATCAAACTAGAAAAGTAAGCTTCCTAATGAAGAAATAATCCTTCCTTTATTAGCTGAACTCCAATAATCTCAACCACATCTATAAAGAAATACACACATGTATACAATTTTTCTCTCAATTTTTCATCTAATTTTGGAAAGCAATATATTAAATGATATTGTATTGATATACCTTCATGTACCAAATAATCTAGAATGTAGAAGTAAATGCTCTATGTAGTTGCTGGCTCAGTTTCTTCATGTTCAATGTGTTGTGGCGATGTTTTCTTTGAAATGGGGCTTTTCTATCCATTTCTGGAAAAAAAACTATAGTTTTGGCAACAGCCTGGGTTGTTTGGGAATTTTCATGGTCGCTTTGGCCAACAACTCAAATTAATGCAACCCAATCCAGGTACTAAATACTTTGGTGATGAGAGGCCATAATTTTCTTAAATGCCGCTTAACTTTAGTTGTCTCTTCCGATATTCTCTTCCTCAATTCACTTTTCCCTCCACCCCTCCACTTGATCCGATCTTTCCAGCTTCCCAACCCATCCATAACTACCTATTTTATTTCCTTTTCCTAATAAAATTAGGGAGAGGTAGATATGAGGATAATGACATCTTCTCCTATTATCACCAACATGAGCAGACCAGATGTTGCTGTAGTGATGTTGAAAATATAGCTTGGAAGTCATAGCAGGAAAATATGTAGAACCATGCAGTGATTACTATGCTCCATGGCAATGTTGCTGTTCACACTACTTACATAAGGGGTGTGGATGCCATTACAGCATTATCTGGGGTTCTACCCATCTTGCAGCTACAAATGCTCTTAGGAGGTGCAGAGGCCTGCAGCAAATGGGAGATAAACTAAGGTGGGGGCTCTGTAACTCAGTTTCTGTGAAGTTACCAAGTGGAGATATGAGATCTTTTGGTGATGCAGATGTTTTGATTCACTTGTGTTCCTGTTTGAAAAAGTGTAGTTGACTCATTGATTCACTGAAATAAATAAATAAATGCCTTAGGATTTAGATCTTTCTAGCTTATTTCAAAATAGAAGAAATTGATAGTAAACATTCTCTGTCAATATTTGCACCTTCAGTTGCAGTTGCAAAGATAAGAAAGTAAAATTTACACATGAAATTATTCTTGGATAATATTTTTCAAACTTTTTGAAAGCCACTATTACTTCATAGTAAACTTTAGAAATAAAAAGTCTTGTATTTTGGCTATTGTTCTTAATATGTGATTTCCTATGGTATAGGGTGTTGAAATAATTTGCTATTATTTATTTTATCATTTATTTAAGTATTAACTACTGTCTTTCTGAGGGAAGCTTATCATTTGAAAGTTTGTGGAGAGTATTTTAAAGAAAGCCAAATCCTCCATGGAGTTTCAATGTTTTTCTATAAAACTCAAAATATTTTAATATCAAAAGAAAAAATGGGAAGAAGTGTTTATAAATGTTTCCCTACTGTAAATATTTTGTAAGCCTTGGAGACAAGTTTGTTTGTCATAACCAGAGAAGAGAATGGGGATAATATGCAGGAATGAAGTACACAGTGTTGCTAAACTTAATATAGTACAAAGGACATTCTATGTACCAAACAAAAGACAGATAGAGAGTTTCAAATATCAGTTCTGTCAAGGATGAAAAACCTTGAATGAACAAAGTAATAACTTTGGACCTCAGAGAAGACTTATTTTTTTTCAAAGACAGATTTTACTCTAAATTCTGTACCACTGGATTTGAAAATGTGAGATCTAATGAAGAATTAGAGACGATCAAGAAAAATATAAATGGAGAATAATTTTTTCTTGAGAATTATTGGTACAAATATCAGGCTTTTAAGTAGACTGAGCAGACTATAACAAAACATAGTTTGTTTAGATTTTCTTATTTTGTGGTTAATAGAAGAACATTTGGAAAACCTGTAGTCAACAACAACTAGTTTTATAAAAATGTGAATCAGCTTTTATGAGGAGAAACTTTCAACAGATTTTTATACTAGCAAATAATAAAAGCAAACTAATTTTATAAGAAAAAGAAAAATAATTTCCATTTTATTCATTATTGGAGAAATGCATCCTGTATTCACTTTGCTTCATGTATGTGTAGGAATGGGTACATTGCTGGTTTCAGACAACTTTTGAAAGGTAGTCACTTTTTTTCTAGCCAACATGTGGTCTAGGAATCAGACTTGGGTCATAAAGGCTTGACAGCAAATGTGCTTACCCAGTAACCTTTTCAATGTCATCCAAACTAATTATTTTATCAAAGTAATTTATTTGTGTGATGAAAGAAAGCACCACTAAAAAGTCCAAAAACACAGTACCTTAACAGTACAGTGTGGAGGCTTTTATGCACATGTAAAATATAACACTGAATTCAAATGAATTTGATTAGTTTACTAGACAGCACTACTTTAAAACTGGAAAAAAATGATTTAGTGTACAGCTATCTGGATTTCAACTGAATTTTTACAATGTAAAGTGATTCATATTATTAAACCAGTTCTAATTCAGGAAAATCTTAATCAGATGAAAAAAGAATTGAAAACATAATAATTTTTACAATGTAAAACGATTCATATTATTATACCAGTTCTAATTCAGGGAAATCTTAATCAGATGAAAAAAGAATTGAAAACATAAGAAAGTTTATGTATGCACAGAGAATATTTTCTTATCATACATGATCAAATGTCTAACACATTCATTTTATATTTTGTACAGTTCAATATAATATTAGTTTTATTTATTTTGTTGTTATTTCATTTGTTTAGATAAGGTAATACTCTGTAGTTCAAATTGTTGAGGAGTTTTCAGCAGTCTCCTAAATAATCCTCTTAAGTGTTTGGATTATGCATGTGTGCTATCACAACTGACTAATATTATTTTGTAACAAAAAACAGTGAATGCATATGAAAGTGAAAAACTAATAAAAACAATAATAATTTAAATATATCGGTTTTTAGATAATTTCTCTAACTAATATTTTAATTTTTCAGATCATACATAAACTGTGGAACAACTTATAGATACATTCAGTACAGTGTGCTTATAAAAATGTGGAAACTTTTCCTGACCTCTCAAGATGTCTAAATTACTTTTTCAGAAATAATACTCATCTACTACACAATACAAGAAAGACAATTGCAAGTCAGCGGAATTTTTACCATTTTGAAATTTATAAAGGTGATATAGTCTATCCTTTACCTATTATAGCAATAATTCTCTTATTTATTTCTTACTTTGCTAAACAGCTATCAAAATGTCAACAGATGTGAAAAGTTTTGGTGGCTAAGGATTATAAAATAAATGTTTTGATAGTATAAACTTCATGAGGAAATTTTAACTTGTTATTGAGTTGGGGCTTTTCTATTTCTCATGATCCTCTGTTGATAAACTTAACAATATAACATTATAAATACACTTTCTTTTATGATTAGTGAATAGTAGATATCTTAATTTAAAAGAGGAGAAATATAATTTTTCATCATAGTAAGGAAATATATATATATATAGTCACATCTTGAATAGCCTGTTCTCAAAATGGAGTTCCTAGTCATAATGTCTAGAAAAATTTTAATGATATAAAAATGTTTAAGTGATAATCATTTGGAAATGTGAAAATGCTATTTAACATATAATATTCTTATAGTAATTTAAAGTATTAAATGTGGTAAAAGCAAAATAGTATTTCTACTTCACCACTGGGCCTCAATGCAGCAGTTAAAACCATAGCTAAGTACACTCTCTTATTACTAATTAAGTCACAAAAAGTTATGAACAGTTGTAAGAAAAAATATTTAAACAAATATGTGTAATATTATCAAGTATATTTCAAAGAATATTCAGCTGTACTTATGTAAGTGTCTTGTTAGACTGAGATTTTTTGCTCCATTCAAAGTCCAAGTAGAAAATCTATTCAACAGTTACTACTACTCACATATGAAATTATTAAAATAAATAATTTAAGTAAAATGGTTACTACTGTTCTAAGTAGCCATACTCCTATTTCTTTTGACCTAAAACCTTAAACAAAGGAACTCCATACTTTATAAAAGTTGTTCTTTATATAATAGAAACCAAGAAATTGGCATTGTAGCACTGATTTGAATTGAACAAGAAATTCTAATGAAGATTTATTCTTACCTAACTGTATGAATTA
Organism: Ellobius talpinus; assembly: GCA_001685095.1. Taxonomy (NCBI): domain Eukaryota; kingdom Metazoa; phylum Chordata; class Mammalia; order Rodentia; family Cricetidae; genus Ellobius; species Ellobius talpinus. Next base: position 6,989 of record LOJH01049408.1, read on the forward strand.
TTCAGGTCTTAAAAATACTTTCTAGCTTTGTTGACCATTATAACAAAATAAAAAATTTTCTACCAATATTAATATAAATTTGATGAAGTTAAGAATTTCTAGTATTTTAAATTGTTTAAAGAGGAAGACAGATGTGTTTCATTGATATTTGATTATTTGCTATTCAATTATGATGTGTTTTACTATATTTAAAATGATGAATAGCAAGTCTTGTGCTAAATAACTCTCACATGCATATTTGCATGTACAATAAAATCCATATAAAACAATAGCATTAATATGAGAGATTGACAGGTTTTGTTATGCTTGCTATATACTTATTTAATGCAATTACCATTTCTCAACAAAATGACAATTATTGAATATATGTTTTAAAATGTAGCAAGATTTATGAAGAAGATTGAATTAGTAAATATTTAGAATATACTTATATTTTTATGAAATGACAGAAATACCTTCTGTGATAAAAGTGCAATTTGTAATTTGGGAAATTTCTGAGAGAAAGAAGAAAAATAAAAAAATATGAAACTAAGTACCCCCAAAATAAGTGAAATTTTAGCCATTATGTTATCAAGGTAATTTAACTCTTTCCCAAATTTTGTACTTAAATTGATTTTATTATCAACAGAGTTATCTAGATTTGTGGTAATTGCTATTAACTACATTATGTAAACATGTACTTGTAATAAATTCAATTCTTTCTATTAGGACTATATTAAAGCACTCAAAATGTCTCTAAGTATTAAGGTGAATGTGAAATAACTATCCTTTAAATGTATTTACAAAATTATTTGATCATTTCAACTTGTGAATAATGTCTAATGAAAGACATTAGTGAGATAGTGCATTTGTGGCTAAAATAAAATTCTGTATCATAACTGATTCAATGAGTTAAAACTTACACAACATTCTGGGAAGCAAATTAAAACTTGTCAGTAAAGAAAGCTTTTGTGTATGTAAATACTATTTGAGATGTATGTATAATATCCAAATCCTTTTTAAAAATGTGAGCAAATCCACTAAGGAAACCCAAACACATGATAGAAGATGAATTGCATTATGACTGCTATGACCTTGTATTTTGAAATGTCCACTAATGGAGAAAAAGAACTGAATATAACTTTGATACCAATGTAATTATAAATCAGTGATCCACAATCTATTTTATCTATTATCTTCAAACCAGAATAATGAGGAAAAATACAAATCACTCATACAAATGTTTGTGATAAGGAAGTCAATATCTTTTTCCTATAAAAACTTTCAAAACTCTTGGATCTATAATCATTATTTGAGAATGAAGATCAAGCAATTTTGTAAGTCATCCTCTCTTTAGGCTATAATCAAATGGTCTTATGATAAATAGCAATTTAGAACAATGTGAAAAGGTCAAAGTCAATATCATTTAACATCTGAAAACTGTCATTGTTTATATCCTGGTCAGATCTATAGTGAGTCAAGGTGTAGAAGCAGAAGACATATAGTTTTCTTCTATTTGAATCATGATGAAGAGAATCTAAATCTTGTACATAAACTAACTAATAATGCAATTAGGTCTGCTTTGCATGTCACTTTCTTGCCTATTTAGCATTATGAGCATTGCATAATTTAAACCATTTCAGTTCAAGGAAGGATTTACCTTGTGTAACTTTGATAACAGCTTTTGCTGCTAGATATTTCTTCACAAGCTAAACTTATGTTAGCAGAGATGACCTATCCTAAGAGTTGTATTGCTAAGATAAAATGAAGGTACAGATGAAGTTAACTCAATAATTGACTTCATCCATATGAGCCTCTAATTCTTTAGCTGAATGTAAATGAGAGCACTAGAAAGAAGAGGGCATGAAACATAAATCTGAAAAGCAGGAATAGGTGCAGAACTTTGGCATTTAAAATATTATAACTGAAATTGTGATTATTCCTCTTTAATTTTAGTTTGAAAAATGTTGAGTTGGTTATAGGATTCATTATATGGTTGTCATTATTTTATAGAATGCAAATAAATAACAGGTAATCAAATGAGCATCAAAGAAAGTTATCTATATACACACAAAAAACAAATACAATTCATAAAATTAATCCTTTAGTTTACACATTGAATCTGAACTCTGCAGGAAATATCATTTAATATCCACTGCAGAAATGTTGTTTGAAAAACAAATACTCAAGATAATATGTATTACACAAATATTAAAATAAGCAGTTATCTTTTTGTGCAAATACTGACAACAGAAAATATGAAAGAATGTTATTATTTGAAAAATTTCAGTCACTAACCATGTAAGAAAGCACACAGCTATGTATTTGTTAGAAAATCAAACATAACAATAATCTCCCTATATTACACTGTAAGCAGAAGAGAAAAAGGGCCACTGTGAGTAAAAATAAATGCAGATGCATTATGGTGCCTTTAACAGTGATTTATCAACTACCATGAATTCATTTCGGAATCATATACCTAAGAAACTTCAATAGAACCTGTAAAAATAAAGGGTAAACTGTATGACTTACTGGGCATCACTACAGCTTCCATGCCACGATTATTTTATACTTCTTTTTGTTTGTTTGTTTGTTTGTTTTTACTTTTTATTTTTGTTTTTATTTTTAAATTTTGTTTTAAGTGAGAAAGGTTTCAAAGGCAGAAGGTGGAAACAACAGGAGAGAGAGATGATTAGGATTGGGATGCATGATATGAAACACATAAGGAATCAATTAAAAATGAAAAAATATAACTGTCAGAACATCAATACTTGGTAAGAATCCATAGACTTATATAAACAGTAGTATATGTTTTCTAGAATCTTTATGCATTCTATCTGATATGATATTACATAAGATAAAAATAATAAATAATCATTTTGATAAAAGGAATAGTTATCCAGTAATGAAAATTTAACTTTGTAATGTTACAGTGACATTTATCATTATTGAATTAAGCCTCATCACTGTTTGGTGATGCTGTGACAAATATCACAACCAAAAGCAACTTAGAAGAGGAAAGGGTTTACATGACTCATAGACTATTGTCCATCATCAAGAGAAGAAAACCAAGGCATGAACCTGAAGGCAGGAAATGAAGCAGAGACCACAGAAGATTGCTGTTTATTGGCTTACTCTCCGTGGCTGTCTCAGACTTAGCCAGCTTTCTTCTGATTTTTCCTGATGTTTCTAAGATTCCAGCAATTTGACAAAAACTAATGAACACACATATGTAAAACAGTCACTCAAAGAAAGAGTTTCATGGGGTTTTATTGTCTCAAAACTTTACATTTGAGATTTATTAAAGATTAGGTATAGATAAGAATAACATACCATGTAAATTATTCACTATGTAGTTGGAGAATAAACAAAATTTCTTCATTATCACAGTGTAATTATATTGTTATATACCAATATTTATCAATAAATCTTACCTATTAAATAAATATTTTGAAAGACAGATTTCAAAGAATTAAAGAGAGCAGAGCAATAATTTTAATGATATACTTATCATGCACACAAATTTCAATAGTTTTCCACATGAGAGCTTTACTTGTCCAAAAATTCTGTTTATAATTGTTACATGCTTGATCTTAAACAAACACAATTGAGGGTTTAGAGAAATGCTTCCATCATGTTATAATTTATGGAAAGCTTTTGAAGAAAACAGATTGAGAGAAACATGCATTCCTAAAGCATACAGATGGATATACTGCTTTAGTTCATGCAGAAACTAGCTAACAATGTTCCAAGAAAGGAATGCATGTTTTGTCAGCAATGATGACATTTTTACTTTTCCAGTTCCAAAAGGACTTCTACTAAAAGATACACCCATGCTACTACTATGTCTCCTAAAGTATGAAAAATGACATTGTGACCATTTCTACATTCACTTGAAAAGGCTCCCCATAATAATTTCAATTTAAATAAACAGTGTGTTTGGTAGTGTGGTATGGCTATTTGTAGTTGTTACCATAGCAATAACTTTCTTCATGCTAAATTGAAACATTTAAATGTTTCTAGAAAAACATAATATAAAAATATTTAACTATACAGAGAAAAAGCAGGGTAAGATTACCAGAGAATGAAATAATGAACTTTAGCGACTTATATTCTTATTTTTTACTCAACCACCTTCACTAGCCTTTCTTCATTTTACATGTATTTATTATTAAAAGGAGTTGCATTTCTGGGAGTTAATGAGATATTTATTAGAATTTAAATAAGCAGGATTTTACTTTCCATATTTTGATATATACATTTACTCTCATATTCATTAACATAATCATTCAATAACTTAAAGCATTACTTTTAAATGAAAGTAACCTATAAAGTTCTACATTTCTTAAATTATTTATAAACCATTAAACTGTTTTTCTAAAATTTATCTATCCTGAAGTGATTTAGAAGACCACTTTGTTCTAATGCTAATCATTTATTTTATTGTTTTCATTACTGACAGCAAAGCCTTTATTGTTCTATTGTATGCAGGATTCAGGACATTTTCTGTGTTTCTCTTGCCAGACTGTTTTAAGAAGCTCCTTCTAAATAAACTATCATCCTTAAAGGACATGGTGGTCCCCCCATAAACCAAGAAGAAATGCTAGCATAATGTAGAACTTATGATATCAAATCTTGAAAACCAATGTGCATAATGTTTTCCTTGTAGAATAACCAAAGATATAAAACACAACCATGTCATTACATACTACTCCTACAACATCCACTATTAAGAGGTAATCATGACTGGACTTATAAGGAAAGAGGTAGGAAAACAAAAACAAAAAGTTCTCCTGGTGACAAAAGAAAAGACAAGAGAGAAAATATGATTTTTTTTAAAAAAGGCATATTATTGAGATGGAAATAAAGCAATCACAGATGGTAGAAGCAGTTAGTATATGGGAAAGTAATCATATTAACAAAATCATAGTCATATGCAGGGGCAGGAGAAGGTAGAGACAAATGAAGATAAGTGGAAATCTCATTCAAGATTTAAGTTAAAAAGGGTAAATGGAAGATTTTTTTATATTGAAATAGTTCCAAAAGTAAATGTGGAGCCAGTGTCATTGATTGTGAAAGAAAACAATGCTGTCATATTTTTCTCTGTACACACACATAAAATATGTATGAAAAAGTGAATTAAGTTTACACAATACTATTTTCAAAGAATATAAAGCATCCAATCTCAAAAAAGTTAGCAATGACTAATCTTAAACTATAGATTAAAACTATTATTTAGAGAATGTTTTTCTTCAAAACATTCAGGAAATTTGAAATAATTTCATTATTTTATTACTTACTATATGATCATCACTCTTGTTAGGTAAATTTATTTTACTTTTCTTTAGTATGTGGGAGAATAATTGGAGGTTCAGATATTGAATTTGAAGATTAAGCCAATAAACTAATGTACTGATTACTACTGGCACAGAAATTGCCATTGTCATAAAAATCATATTTATTTCTTAGCTCCAAATTATCTTTTACAAAACTGTCAATAAAATATTACTATCATAATGTGAAACTAGTAATTACTAAAAATACTTGTTACAGATCATAGTACATTAAAGTAAGATTTGGAATTTTTAAGTATTTTGTGATTCTGATTATTTCTTTTCTTTTTTTTCATTTAAAGACTGCCTGGCCCATTAGTTCTAGCCTCTTTTTGGCTAACTCTCACATATTGATTGAACCCATTTCTAATAATCTTTATGTCACCATGAGCTCGTGGCTTACCGGGAAAGTTTCTGCATGTCTGAGCTGGCAGCTTCATGGCGGGTGGCTCTCTGCCTGCCTTCTTCACAGCATCCTGTTCTGTTTACTCCACCCACCTAATTTTTTGCCCTATCAAAAGGCCAAGGCAGTCTCTTTATTTGACCAATAAAAGTAACACATAG
>LOJH01049409.1:1144-12864 GCA_001685095.1 Ellobius talpinus
CACTCACCAGCACCCACCAGCACTTACCAACATTTACCAGCACCCACCAGCACTCACCAGCACCCACCAGCACTCATCAACATTTACCAGCACCCACCAGCACTTGCCATCGCTCACCAGCTCCCTTGCAGTATCATGGACTCACCAAAAGGTGTCTCTGTTGCCTTAAAAAAAAGTAGTTTGACATTGAGCCAGATCCTCCTTGTAAGTTTTAATTCGTGAAGTGACTTGGGAAGGAAGAAATTATGTGAGTTTAAGGGAAAAACCCACGCCAGGGCCTTTGGTTTACATGAGAGGAAGGCGGTTCTGACCGAACAGTCGTTTAGGCAGGGCTCCTTGAGTCTGATATCATGCGAGGCAGTGGGGCGGGGGATGGGAATGGGGGCGACATGGGGGGGATATTCTAGAATGAGACAGACCTTAGCCCTAAGATTTAGTCTTCCTCTCCGTAGCTATGTTTCCTTGTTGAGCTTTGAGATTCCCTTACCTCTTTTATGGATTGAAGCAAGAGCTGAGTCCTTCTGGCAAGTCGGTTGTCCCCAAAGCGGCTACTGCTGTTACTGCTGTCATAGTTGGGCCCTGTCACGCTCTTCTAGGTCAGTGACGCTCAGCTTCTTAACGCTGCGACCCCTTAATACAGCTCCTCGTGTTGTGGTGACCCCCATCATGAAACTATTTTCCTCGCCGCATCTTTGCGGTGATTTTGCTACTGTTATGAATCTTAATGTAAATGTCTGATACACAGGATATCAGTTATGAATCTTAATGTAAATATCTGATACACAGGATATCAATCATGTGACCCGTTTGAAAGGGTGGAGAACCACTGCCCTGGTGTGAGATTCTTACGGCTCAGGGCTGTTCTTGTTCTTGTATGGTTGGTCTTTCAGTATGCCACCCAGGAGTTCCTCCCAGCTTAGCTGTGGAAGAAGGAGCTCTTGGTCTCTCCTTTAGGAGGCCTAGCAGAGGAGACATTTTATCCCTTTGTGGGAACGTTAGGAGCCCAACAGTGGCAGTGCTGGTGGCTTCCCCTGCCTTAACCTGGCATCTTACCTACTGCCATTTGAATCCTTCCAGATCTGCAAACATGGGCAACTCCACCCCCTTTTACACACACACACACACACACACACACACACACACACACACACACCTCTGGAGAAGGTCCAAATGACTTGGGAGATTGCACAGGTTATAAGTCTAGTAGTCACAAGTTAGACCTAGATCACTGATATCAGAGCTGAATTCACTAACTCTTCATGGCCACTGACCTTCGTCATTGGCTGAGTTAGCCTTGGGATGCGATGGATGTGTTTAGCAGCCCCTTTGAAGATGTTTCTCAGAATGGGAGGCTTCCCCGTATTTGGTTCTCCAGCAGAGGGGTGATTTGGTATTTGCTTTATTTCCTAAGTAGTCAGCTCTTTGTCCCCTCCTCATCATGTCTTTAATATATAGGAGGCCTAAAGTATTATTCTGTGCAAATACTAAAGGCATATAATTTCATGGAGCCAAACAATCAATTCTTACCTTGACTTTTGCTAACAGGCATGCCCTTGTTAGTGAGAGGAGTGAGCTGCTTCAGGAAGAATCGCTCTTCTGTTGGGATTTTGTATGTGAAATATAAATTACTTCACAGTGTTTCAAGGCTTGAAATATTTTCCAGAACAGGGTCTGACACACTGACTTTCCAGTCAGCATCAAGGCCTGACAATCTCTGCTCAGAATGGGGTGGAAAAATTTTACTGAGGGCAACATTTTTGTCCATTACAAAAGGGTAGAGTGTTTCTGTGACAGATGCTGTGTGAGAGAAGAAACTGTGCCTTGCCATGCCCTTTTCTAGAGGCATCGAGCCAGGTTTGGCAGAAGTGAGACTGTTCAAAAGCAGCCTCAGGCACATCCCCAAGTCAGCTTTTCCCTAGCAGTCTGGGGAGCGAGGAAATGGAGGAAGGGTCTCTGGTCTCTGGCTTCACAAAATCAGGTTCGACTCCCAGACCCTGTGACCTCTCTAGCCTGCCTCTGATGGCCTCTGCCTGCTAGTGTGGTAATAGCGCTGGCCATCACCCTGAGGACACTGGGGTTTCAGACCAGGCCTGAGAGTCTTTCTTGGGAACCTTGAAGACTACAAAACCAATCCCTGTCTCCTGCCCATCACTCTGCCCCATTTCTACTCTAGGGTGCTTGCTATCCACCTGTGACCAATGTCCTTTTCAGGCTAAAATGTCTGGCGTCTGAGGTTAGTTGCAGTTAAGGAAGCCAGATAGTACTGGTATATGAGCGTGGTGTTTGTGAAGCAGTCCTGAGCTTCTAAGAAGGTGCCTCATCATTCTTAGGCCTGCCGTCAGGAATGACAGGAGGAGTGATTGGGGGAGCATCTGCCACGTGCTTGCTGCTTTCACTTACAATGTTAGTAGTTCCCATTTTATATATGAGAACACAGCTTGAGAGGGACAAGATTACTCTGGGCCTCTTAACTTCAAAGCCTTTGCTCTTCTTACTGGACCAGCCTTTCCCAGCCTTAACACTGAAGGGTGGCTATTCCTTGAAAGTAGGGCCTGTGTCCAGAAGCATCTCAGAGTTTGTATTTTCCCCCTCATATTTTGGAGAATTCGCATAGGCTTTGCCAGCTAAACATCTCCAATAAACCTTCCAATATCCAGGGCTGCAGGAATGGCTCAGCAGTTAAAGTTGCTTTTGCAGAATGTCCAGGTTTCATTCCCAGAACTCAGGTGACAACTCAGAACCATTTTGGAACTTCTGTCTCAGGGGACCAGTGCCTTTTTCTGGCCTCTGTGGGCACTGTACACATGTGGTGCAAAGACATACATACAGGCAAACACATACACACAACACACATAACAAAAATGAAAAGAACATCCAAAGGCTCTCAATTCAGATGTGAGCGTTTTGGGTATTTGGATTGGGATGCTTAGCCTATATTGGTATTTCAGATCAGGCTGCTCCTATAGGACTGTACTGTGCATTGTGTCATGGCTAGGAGCATCCCAGCTCTACCTGCCAGGTGCCAGTTGTGCCAGTTGTGCTGTTGTGCCTTCTCAATTATTATTGTTGCTATTGTTTTCCAAGACAGGATTTCTTTGTGTAGTGCTGGCCATCCTGGAATTCACTCTGTAGTTCAGGCTGACCTCAAACTCAAGGAGCTCCGTCTGCCTCTGCCTCTTGAGTGCTCGGATTAAAGGCGTGTGCCACCACTGCCTGGTGCCCTCTCAGTTATTATTACTACTAATAATTATTGTTAAAGACAGAAAAAAGAGGCTCTAGATGCTGCCTAATAAATACTTGCTACAGTCTAATGTTAGTTGAGGGCTCTGTGTCCTGCTTTCCTAGATATAGCTCTCTTTCTCTCTGTCTCTCTCTCTTCAGTGAGGGACTAGAGACATGGATCACTGATTGAGAGCACTTGTTGTTCTTGCTGAGTGAGGACCTGGGTCAGTTCCAGCACCCATATGGTGGCTCACAACTGTCTTCCAAAACTTCCAAAACTTCCAAAAGATCCAGTGCCCTCTTGTGACTTTTCCTGGTCACTGGGCATGCGTGTGGTGAATGGGCACACGTGCAGGCAAAACACTCATACTCATAAAATAGAATAAGTTCTTTAAAAAATGTGATTGACCTCCAAAATGATTATACTTGGTGTGCTCCTAAAGCAATGCTCCAAATGTTTCCATGCTCAAAGGTGGCAGTTATGAAATACTGGAGTGGGGCCTGGCATGGTGCTGCACATCTGCATTCCCAGGTACACCCGTGCCTGAGCAGGAGGATCACTGAGTCCAGGCATCTGAGGCCATCTTGGATAGCATAGGGGTAACCTAAAAACAGAAGGAAAGAAAAAAGTAACACTGAGTTGCTACTTACTGGCCCTGAGTAAGGCCTTGGCAGAGACTGAAACACCGTGTTTCTCTTTGTGATTCTCTTTTTTTCTGTTTTCTTTCTTTCTTGCAGGTCGACAAAAGATTCATCCTGTTTCACTGTGGTTCTCAACAACCTCCGAGTGTTTCTCATATTTGACTGGCTGCTGTTGGTCCATGACTTCCTACACACTCCCAGTGATGTTAAGAAACAAAATGTCACTCCTGCACGCCACCGCAACGCCAGCAGTGAATCTGCTGTCGTTCCCAAAACTGTTAAGAGTGGAGTAGTCACCAAGCGGTCTTCCCTCCCCGTGTCCAATGAGAGGCACCTAGAAGTCAAGGTCAATGTAACAGGTGATTGTTCACAGTGTGTGCCACAGTTTGTTCGTTTGGAGTTAGCTCAGACCTGTCATACAGGACAGCTTCTCTGTGCCAGCCCTGCCCTCTTATTTTTTTGAGAAAGGATCTCACATGGACCAGGCTGGCTGCAAACTCTTAAGGTCTGCCTGCTTCTCCCTCCTGAGTGCTGGGATTGCTGATGTAAAATGCAGTGTGAGTGAGTCTTCCAGACCCGGATGAGTAGGAATCTGTCAGCACTTCCCAACAGTGGCAGCTGGACATCAGTGGTCTGCACTCCTTGTGGGCAGTGTGAACAGCTGTGCAAAGATGTTGTGGTAGCCCGTGCTGCTTGACTAACCCGGCTAACTCTTCTTCCTCGGGTTCTAAGTCCTTTGGAGATGGGATGCTCTTCTTTACTTCCGAGTATCTCTTGAGCCTCCCAGAGTGACCAGGATGTCATTTCTCTGTCTGTCTTGAACATGTCTGTCGAACAGAGGAGCTACAGAATAGTCTTTTCTGCCAGTCACTGCTTGATTAGTACAGCTGTGCTTGCCAGATCCTGAGTCTGGGATGGCAGTGAAGCAGGACATTGAGAGCTCACTGGCAGCTGTGCCGCTTGTGTTGGGACAGCTGGGTAATGCCAGCTTCCTTGCTTGCCTTGATTGATGACACTGTCCTTTCCAGGCACGGAGTTTGTGGTTGTTGAAGATGTATCCTGCTTTGATACCAATGCCATTATTCTGAAAGGCACCACGGTGCTCACCTATAAGCCCCGCTTTGCTGATCGCCCCTTTTCAGGAAGTTTGTTTGGTATTGAGGTAAGTTTACTGGTTGACTGAAACACTGCTGAATAATAAATAACACTTATTTTTCCAGTGCTAGGAATGGAACCGAGGGCCTTGTGAATGCTTAGGCAAGTACTTTCCCAGCAAGCTACATCCCCACCCTGTCCTCCTTTTATATCAAATTGTTTGTTAGGCCCAACCTTCAGAGCTTTTGAGTCAGTAGGACTGGGAAAAGACCCAAGAGTCAAGACTGTCTTAAATATGTGTACATGTAATTTTTATATATATATATACGATTATAAATATATTAAATATATAGTATGTTTATATATAGTTATAACATACATAGTGTATTGTGTGGTAGTTTATATATATGAATCTATATAGTGTATAATCTGTAAATATATATGCAGGTGTATAATTGTAATACAGTGTAATTTATATACATAGATAGCAAATCAATATGATTAAAATGTCTAGTATATTTAATATATATGATATGTAATATATATGTAATATATATGGATATAGTGTATATAATTTATATGTATGTGCATATATAATATATGTTATACAGTACTATATATGGTATGTATATGATTTATAATATGGATATATTGTGTGAGTATAATAGAGTGAGTGTATGTGTGTGTGTTTATTGCTTTGGATTGAACCAAGACCGTGTGTATATTGGGCAAGTACTCTATCAACTAAGGTAAGCTACATTCCCTGCTCAGCTCAATCCTTTTTTGTTTTGATTGTGTCAGTGGCCTAGGCTAGCCTTGAACTTTCGATCGTTTTGCTTTAGCTTCTGGAGTAGCAGAGATTATAGGTCTATGCACCGCATTCATCATGGCCTCCTGAGCTCTTCTTAGGGAAACATCATTCAGTGAAGGACCTTTGCCTCTCCCCTTGCTTTTTCTTCCAATCTGGAAGCTTACTTCCCTGTGTTCTGTCCTCCAGTGTGAGCTGTGAACACACAAGGACTTTTTCCACACACCCTCCTCTCCTCAGGACACTAGTCAGGATGACCGCTTAGTTCCTATTTCCACGAGCACCTTGTTGGGTGGTCTGGTTCTGCATGGCTCATCTCCCTCCTGTCAGGACTGATGCAGTATTTTCCAGTGCTGAAAAGCATGCACCATAGGTCCCCTTAGCCTATAAACTCTTTCTCATGATCTCTCAAGAGGATTTAGAAGTGAGATCCTGTTGGGGATTGATTAATGACCACCAGGTACAAGGGGGTTTTGTGTAGTTCCTGAAGAGGAAAGGAAAATGAATAGTTTTCCTCTAAAGCCTTAGGAAGGCTCCATGGCAGGTGCGCACAGTTGAGGCACTAGTCCTGCTCGCCTTGAATCCTCTTCCCTCAGGCTGAGCACTGTCCTGTGAAGGGCCCTTGGGTAACGGAGGCCTGCTTAGAACAGGCGGTAGGCTTTTATATCATAGTCATCCCTTCAGAATATCTGATCTGTAGTGATGCTCATGTGTGACCTAACGGACCATGACTCTTACTGGTGTGATTATTATGAAGGAGGTAATTTGTACTTGAGTAGCCTTTTTCACCTGGATATGTCATATGTAATATTAAGCAGCCTCTACCCTGTGTCTTTTTTTGTTTGTTTTTGTTTTTTTTTTCTGAGACAGGATTTCTCTGTGTAACATTCCTGGCTGTCCTGGAACTCTCTTTGTAGATCAGGCTGGCTTTGAACTCACTGAGATCCGTCTGCCTCTGCCTCCTGAGTGCTGGGATTAAAGGCATGCGCCACCACCACCCAGCTCACCCTGTGTCTTTTAAGCCTTGGGTTGTGGACAGAACAGAGGAGACAGGTAGAAGCCATCTTTGTGGATGCTCTTGGCTCAGGCATCCCCTTGGACATTCCTCTCCCACTCAGGCGTCTCAGTGGATGTTCCTCTCACTCTTAAATTAGGAAATTCTGAGAGGAGGGAAAATTGGCAGTCCCATATATAATTATTATTGTTATTTTGGTGTGTTCTGTCTTGTCCTTAAAAGAAAGTCAGTATTATTATTATTTTGTTCATTTGAATCAGGGTTCCTCTATGTAGCACAGGCTGACCTTGAATTTTAGTCTTCCTGGCTCAGCTTTCCTAATGTTGGGATTATAGTCATGAGTCTCCATGTCTAGCTTTGTAATATTTTGATGAGGCTGTATTTTCACATAACCTGTGATGTGCTGTCCTTCCTAAGATTGATGTCGTGTGCCACCACCGCTTGGCCCTCTATACAGTCTTTTCAACTAACTGTGTTTTCCCTCTTTTCCTGTTTCTTCATGTTTCTGGAGACTGGATCTTGCTGTATAGCCCAGGCTGGCCTGAAACTTGTGATCCTCTTGCCTCTGTCTCTCAAGGCTGGGGTTAGTGTGTCACCACTTTGGCTTTTAGCCCCTACCTTTCGGTGACTGCAGATCCTTTATCAAGTAGATTTGGTGCAGACTTACTTGCTCTTCTTTTATTTTTTTTTTCTTTTGACAATTAAAATGGTTAGTGAAAATTTATATATTTTATATTATTTCCTTAGGCTAGTTCCTGCATTTATTTTATCCAAGGGCAGGAGATCTATAAGCCATTGTAGGTGAATTGGGGACATTTTCCTGCAGGTGGACCACTGCACCTACAATTGGCTGCAGGCTAGAGTGGCAGCCCAGATCTTTGCAGCATTTACTTCAGCAACTGATTTGGGTCCTGTGAGAACACAGGGCTTGTGGCTCCTGAGAAAGTCCACTGGTGCTGCTAACCCATAGACCCCTCCCAAGGCAGGCAGTAATCTTTGCTGTATTGTTTCATTTTCAGGTGTTTTCTTGCCGACTAGGGAATGAGCAGGACACAGCTCTTTCAATTGTGGATCCAGTTCAAATCCAAGTGGAGCTGGTGGGGAACTCTTCTTACCAGAATAGTTCTGGGCTCATGGATGCATTCAACAGTGATGATTTCCCACCTGTCCTAGAGGTAATGCTGAGCAGTATCTAACCTATGGATGCCTGTGCAGACATTCTAGACCACTCTGAGTCTAGTACCATTGTAGTTACCCCAGCACATGTAATACATATGATGCTGCCTAGGATCTTGCAGTGTATGAACAGGATAAAAGACCCTTTAATAGGCTGGTATCATTTTGAAGTTCTATAAAAGTTGACAGGAAGCAGAACTCAACATAGGTAAGAATAGTGGGCAGATGGCTACAGGATGGGGGACATCTGGATGTGGGGTGGGGAGGTAGGATATAAGCCAGCAGAGGAAGAAGGACATTTCAGGTCAAGAAGCCAAGTTAGGGCAGAAGCAAACGGTCTTACTGGGACCAAGCGGTATTGAGGGGAGGGGAGGACCGAAGCTGAAGCTGGCAAGGGAGGTTTACAACTCTGGTGTCCTTGATCTTGTGTTCTTTATTTCATTATATATGTGTGTGTGTGTGTGTGTGTGTGTGCGCGCGCGCGCGTGTGTGTGCGTGCCTGTGCGTATATGTGTCTGTGTGTCTGTAGATACCCATAGAAGCCAGAAAAAAAGAGCTAGAGTTATAGGCAGTTGTGACTGCCTAGTGTAGGGACTGGGAACTGAACTCAGGTCATTTGGAAGAGCAGTAAATGCTCTGAACCACTGAGCCAGCTCTCTAAGCCAGGTGTTGTTTCTTTGATAAGAGGGCAGTAACTCATCAGTCCACTTGAATCATGGGGGCCTGAAAGAGGAAAGCTATGCTGCTCTTCGGTTTGAGCGGCACCTCACTGGAAAACCTGAGTGAGGGAGTAAAGAAATGCTCCATCACAGACCTTTGCACCCTGCCGGTTTTGCCTGCTTACGGTATCTCTGCTACCCTATTTCAGAAATGGTTCTTCCAGACTTGACCAGTGTAAAAGTTTGAATCAAGAAAAGATTTCTTCATCATTGTTGTTTTTATTAATAATAATGTTATTATTGTTATTGTTATTATTGACAGGTAGCTTAAGCTGGTCTGGAACTCCTGATTCTTCTACCTCTGTCTCTGAGTACTGGCAATATAGGGGCAAAGAGATCCATTTTGTAGGTATCCTAGATTAATTTCTGTTGCTGTGTTGAAATATCCTGATGAAAAATAACTTAGGGGAGAAAAAGGGTTATTTCACCTTATAATTCCAGGTTATGGTTCAACATTGTATAGAGGTCAAGGCAGAAACTTCAAACACCTAGTCCCAGCATATCCACAGTCAAGAGCAGAGAGAAATGGGTGTATACTTGGTTGTTTTCTTGCTCAGACTCAGCCCGATTTCTCTACTCTCACTTCAGTACCTCCTGCCTAGGGAATGGTGCTGCCCAAGGTGGGCTGAGCCTTTACATCAGTAAAGACATGCCCTCTGAGACATGTCCAAAGGCCAAATCAATACAGTCAGTCTGTCACTGAGACTCCTCCCAGGTAATTACAGGTTGTATCAAGTTGACAAAGCTACCCATCACAGCTGATCAATTTATTTCAGAGATCAAAAAAATGTAATGGATCTATGTAAAATGGATTAACAAACTATTGCCATTAGGTGGTCCTCACCCCTCCATATTCTTATCTCGTGAGGTATTAATTGCTCTCGTAATTATTCTAGTTTAGTTTTTTTTAATTTCATTCACTTTTGTCACTATTACCTACTGACTGAGATACTACCTTATCATCATTTGCTTAATTTCAATATCTTTGCAGTCTTTTAAATGAGAAGTTTGTGGTGATATGTGACTTCTGGGACATAAAATAGGAATTATGTGTGAGTGATGTGGGGCACAAAGCCAAAAGCAACTTTAAAACTGTTGCTACCTTTTACATTCCATTAGATTCAGTTACAAGCCCTGGATATTAGACTCTCCTATAACGATGTTCAGCTGTTTCTGGCCATTGCAAAGTCCATCCCAGAGCAAGCTAGTGCTGCAGCCCCAGACACAGCAGCCTTGGAGGCAGACGCTGTCAGCACTTGCCTCCCAGGGGCATCTCGAATTGGAGAGGACATCAGAGAAGGGTCAAGGCACACCTTAGATCCTGTCTTGGGTAGGTGTCTCATTGGAAACTCAATCAGTCTTCTTGATAACACTTAGTCTGTCTTTCTGTCTCTCATGTTTTACTCGGCACTAGACTGGTCCAACATTTGATATGTCACACATCATCCATGATGCTCTCAAACTTCTGGCAATCCTTCTGCCTCAGTCTCCCTAGTTTTTGACTTATCCACCATACTGGTAGCTGCCCCCTTTAACTTTTTCAGTTTTCTTATACACAGATCAATTGTTCATAATCTAATTGTCATTGAGTATGATTGTAAATCATAAGTATGACTTGACAGCAACTTCTCCAGCTTATAGCTAGGTTTCCACTCACAACAGTTCAACTACAAGTTGACTTTTAAAAATTGAGATGACTTTTCCTGTGAAAACTTTGAGTCAGTGTTGCTCACACTAAACAATAGTCTTCCACTTTTAAGATACAACATAAGGAAATGATGGAAAAGTTCAAGGTACACATGATAGAGGTCTATACTAGGAGCCCATTTTACCTCGAGAAAGGAAATGGTATTGGTCCCCTTCCATCCGACGGTGGAGTAATCTGTGTGTCAAACTGTCTCCTAGAGTTACAGCTGGCTAGACTGCAGGACTTGGGCTTCAGCATGGATGACTGTCGCAAGGCTCTCCTGGTGTGTCAAGGTAATCTGGATGTGGGCCCCATGATCCGCGTTTGTCTTGACAACTTGGTTCCTTTTCATTTCTTCCTCAGTTCTGAGGGGGTGGGAGAGGAAGGGAGAGAGAGAAAGACTGAGAATGTGAATATACAGGGGGCCTTGTGTATCCTCAGGAGGCTGAGTATTATTCTGGTTTGACCGTAGTTGTGATCTGAAGGACTTTCTATGATCAGGAGGTTGACTAGAGCTGGCTGTATGGGGTCCGATGCTTCCTTTGCCCCTCATCAAGGTCCCTACATTTTAGGGACTTTGGGCAAGTCACTGAGCCTCTCAGTGCTAGTGCTTCCTTACCTGTGGAGTCAGAGTAGTGCCTTCGGGAATGCCTGGCACTTGGAAAGTAGTTGTTAGTCCTGGTTCCTGGTGTGGTGTTGGCAACAGCGGTGATTCTGACAGCCATGACCATGTGCTGCCTTACAGCTCTGTCTCTGGGCTTTTAAACAAATAAACCGACATTGATTACATTTATTTCTTCGTGTGGGTATATGTAAGTGGGTATCCACGTGCCACTGTGTGTGCCCACTGAGCCATCTGACTGGGCCCATCTTTGATTTAGCGTCAGAGCATTGCATAGCCCAGGCCAGCCTTGAACTCATTATGTGCTTAGGATCATCTTGAACTCCTGTTTCTGTGTCTCTAGCACTAGGGTCACAGGTGCAAGCCACCTTGCCTTTTATGCACTGCTGGTGATGGGACCCAGTGGGCAAGCCCTGTGAGCTCCATCCCTGTCCCCCAGCCTGGCTCTGGGTTTTCTTGTGGAGTCTCCTAGCTCTTGGAAATATAGCCATTACTGTTCATACTTCCGATGAAGAAATTGGCTCAGATAGGTTAAGTAAATTTGTTTGAGTTTATCCATTAGTGTGGGCCTAAGGTGTATTAAAGAAAGGTGTGTCTGATGTGTAGAACCTGTGTCCTTTCTTCTGTGGCCCACTGTACACTGTGCCCTTCTACCCTGGCACATCATATCCACCTTTCGTTACTCTTTTTTTAATTGATTTTTATTGAGCTCTACATTTTTCTCTGCTCCCCTC
>LOJH01049411.1:0-12864 GCA_001685095.1 Ellobius talpinus
TTTTACTATGTTAAAGTTAAAACCTTCCTTTTTATTAAAACAGAAAAGAGGAAAAAAAATTTTTGATACCTTTAAAGATTATTGTTTTATTGGTTTGTGGGGAACTTGTTGTATTGGGTTTTGAGGTTTTGTGTTTTTTTTAGAAAGAGCTATAAGTTGGGGAGGCTCTGAAAGAACTTAAGGGAGAGGAAGAATATCATCAAAAATATATTAAAATTGAAAAACTATTTTGAATAATAAAAAATAATAAAAAAGAAGAGAATCAGACGATGTCAAACTGACTCCTACAAGAGATTATCTTGGGAATTTGAATGAACTTTACTGGATTTTTTTTAAAAAGCAAAACAAAACAATAAACTCTGCTTCATGATTCTGGTACATAAAGCTATCTTCACAGGTTTCTTTGAACCTGGGTACCTATCCTTCCACTGCACCCAGATGTTTACCATATTTACAGTGCCCAGAATTCTTGGGTTCAAGTGATTCTCCTGCTTTAGCCTCAAAAATATGTAGAACTACATGGATGATTCATGGAATCTCAACCACATGGCTATTTAAACAGGACATTAACAATGACAACAACTGCCATGCCTAAGTGGATCAGGGTAATTTCATGAGGCCTTACCCCTATATATACAGCTACATATAATTATAACTGCCATGATAGATAAAATTAGTATTCACTAGGGATGGGAATCCTAAATGTTTATCCAATAAAAGTGGTCAGCCATTAAATATATGCATAATTCAGGTTAAAACAGACTCAGCAAGTTGCTTTATATATTTAACCACATATAAAACAAGTAACATAACATGTAAAATGTATGTAATTTGTAACAATAAAAAGGTTTTCTTTTATAAAAATAACAGACCAGAATTTTAAGAGGGAACAGAGGGGGTGAGACATGGGCATGGTTGTATGGAAAAGAAGGAAAATGCATAATTATGTTTGAATTACAAAATCCATCAATGATCTCTTTCATGCTGTCTTCAGTACTATTCTATTACTTCTGAAGTGTAACGTTTTGTGGATGAGTCAGATTTACAGTACAGAATTCATGATGCCGGGGTATTAAAGTGTATAATATTTCAATTTTTTGATTTTCATAATATTTTTCTTTGCACTGGGAAATTATACAAAATAAAATGTCCTAAAATAATTTAGAAACATTTCATGTGTAATACCCCTAGTCTGAACTATCATTTATATTAAATTAATAGCTAATATAAGTGTTTGGTTAAGTCTGTTAAAAAATGTTGCATGAGTTTCACAGACTTTGATGTAGAACTAAATGTTTGCTTATTAATGTTGAGTAGCTAACATTCAAGATGCCTGGATACAGTGTAAGAGACAATTTCTGGTTAAGAAGGTCAATAAGACAATCTGTTCAGAAGGGGGAAAATACTATTGCAAATCTAGGCTTCATCACAATATTTTCTCCCACATGTCTCAGGGTTTAGGACTGTTCCTTCCTTTTATATTTTATTTTCAGAGTTTTCTGATGTGTTTGTTTGTTTTCTTTTTAATGGTTTGAAAACAGTTCTGCTATGAAGCCTTGACTAGTCTTGAAGTAATGTTCATCCTCTTGCCACAACCATGAGTTCTGGGATATATGCTACTATTCCCAGCTCTTGAGTGTTTCTACCTTTGCACAATTGAAAAGAGGTTCACCTAATTTCTTTTGCCTCTAAAATGTTCAAAGTACAGTATCTCCCTTTCTTATTCCTTCAAAAAAAAGGAAAAGGAAATTTTCTTGGCATGGGAAATTTATTTCTTCTGGGTATTTCTGGGTATTTCTCCAATATGATCTACATTTTCTGACTGCTTTAGAAGAAATTTAATACTATAACTATGAAATGTCCTCCATAGGATCATGATTTGTATGATTTCTCCATATCAGTTATTGCTCCTTTCCGAGGTGATACTTAACTGGAATAGGTAGGTCAGTAGTGTGAACATTTGAAGTAGATTCTAGATCCTCATTTTGTCCCTGTTTTTTTTATCATGAACAAGGTTATCTGTCACCTATTAATGCTGCCATCATATTCCACTCAACCTTAAGGAGTCAAGTGTTCAAAGCCTAAACCATCTCAGATGATTAGGTAAAACAAGCCCTTCTTTATATAAATTGTTTATGTCAGATATTCTGCCAGATCAATAAGAAATGAAACCCACAAAATTTTCCTGTCTTCTCAGATAATTTCTACCTCCAGTATAGTAGATTTTAATGTAACACCATAATATGAAAAGTGCCATCTGTGGTCTTGAAGCATAGCTACTGATCATGTTTATAGAATCATCAATGTATTAAATGAACTATAAGTATTTAATTTTAGCAAACAATATGACACTGAATTTTAGAAGCAATTTATGATTATGATCAATTTGAATTATTATCAGTGGTAATATATTTATACTGCCAGATATTTACTTTTTGCTTAAGAAAAATAAGTTTCAATAATTTTACCATATTCAATAACCTCCAGTAAAATTATGATAATGTCCCTGTAATTTCTGCAAATTATTATAAAACCAAACTTCAAAAGTGAAGTATATTTTCCTAAGTAAACATAATCATAATGGTACTAGATTAATGAATGTTTATTTTTAAGCAAATAGTTACATTAAATTTATAATGTATAAATTTAAAATGATATAAATTTATAAAATGATATAAATTTCTCTGCTTAATTCACATACTGAATCCTCAGATCAATTTTAATTTGCCTAATTATAGATGTTCAGTTTATTACTTTTTAAACTTTTTAACAAGTTTAAGTGATTTTTCAAGGTTTGTTATTTTAATATTGACACCTCTTGTGAAATTATGAAATCAAACTAGAAAAGTAAGCTTCCTAATGAAGAAATAATCCTTCCTTTATTAGCTGAACTCCAATAATCTCAACCACATCTATAAAGAAATACACACATGTATACAATTTTTCTCTCAATTTTTCATCTAATTTTGGAAAGCAATATATTAAATGATATTGTATTGATATACCTTCATGTACCAAATAATCTAGAATGTAGAAGTAAATGCTCTATGTAGTTGCTGGCTCAGTTTCTTCATGTTCAATGTGTTGTGGCGATGTTTTCTTTGAAATGGGGCTTTTCTATCCATTTCTGGAAAAAAAACTATAGTTTTGGCAACAGCCTGGGTTGTTTGGGAATTTTCATGGTCGCTTTGGCCAACAACTCAAATTAATGCAACCCAATCCAGGTACTAAATACTTTGGTGATGAGAGGCCATAATTTTCTTAAATGCCGCTTAACTTTAGTTGTCTCTTCCGATATTCTCTTCCTCAATTCACTTTTCCCTCCACCCCTCCACTTGATCCGATCTTTCCAGCTTCCCAACCCATCCATAACTACCTATTTTATTTCCTTTTCCTAATAAAATTAGGGAGAGGTAGATATGAGGATAATGACATCTTCTCCTATTATCACCAACATGAGCAGACCAGATGTTGCTGTAGTGATGTTGAAAATATAGCTTGGAAGTCATAGCAGGAAAATATGTAGAACCATGCAGTGATTACTATGCTCCATGGCAATGTTGCTGTTCACACTACTTACATAAGGGGTGTGGATGCCATTACAGCATTATCTGGGGTTCTACCCATCTTGCAGCTACAAATGCTCTTAGGAGGTGCAGAGGCCTGCAGCAAATGGGAGATAAACTAAGGTGGGGGCTCTGTAACTCAGTTTCTGTGAAGTTACCAAGTGGAGATATGAGATCTTTTGGTGATGCAGATGTTTTGATTCACTTGTGTTCCTGTTTGAAAAAGTGTAGTTGACTCATTGATTCACTGAAATAAATAAATAAATGCCTTAGGATTTAGATCTTTCTAGCTTATTTCAAAATAGAAGAAATTGATAGTAAACATTCTCTGTCAATATTTGCACCTTCAGTTGCAGTTGCAAAGATAAGAAAGTAAAATTTACACATGAAATTATTCTTGGATAATATTTTTCAAACTTTTTGAAAGCCACTATTACTTCATAGTAAACTTTAGAAATAAAAAGTCTTGTATTTTGGCTATTGTTCTTAATATGTGATTTCCTATGGTATAGGGTGTTGAAATAATTTGCTATTATTTATTTTATCATTTATTTAAGTATTAACTACTGTCTTTCTGAGGGAAGCTTATCATTTGAAAGTTTGTGGAGAGTATTTTAAAGAAAGCCAAATCCTCCATGGAGTTTCAATGTTTTTCTATAAAACTCAAAATATTTTAATATCAAAAGAAAAAATGGGAAGAAGTGTTTATAAATGTTTCCCTACTGTAAATATTTTGTAAGCCTTGGAGACAAGTTTGTTTGTCATAACCAGAGAAGAGAATGGGGATAATATGCAGGAATGAAGTACACAGTGTTGCTAAACTTAATATAGTACAAAGGACATTCTATGTACCAAACAAAAGACAGATAGAGAGTTTCAAATATCAGTTCTGTCAAGGATGAAAAACCTTGAATGAACAAAGTAATAACTTTGGACCTCAGAGAAGACTTATTTTTTTTCAAAGACAGATTTTACTCTAAATTCTGTACCACTGGATTTGAAAATGTGAGATCTAATGAAGAATTAGAGACGATCAAGAAAAATATAAATGGAGAATAATTTTTTCTTGAGAATTATTGGTACAAATATCAGGCTTTTAAGTAGACTGAGCAGACTATAACAAAACATAGTTTGTTTAGATTTTCTTATTTTGTGGTTAATAGAAGAACATTTGGAAAACCTGTAGTCAACAACAACTAGTTTTATAAAAATGTGAATCAGCTTTTATGAGGAGAAACTTTCAACAGATTTTTATACTAGCAAATAATAAAAGCAAACTAATTTTATAAGAAAAAGAAAAATAATTTCCATTTTATTCATTATTGGAGAAATGCATCCTGTATTCACTTTGCTTCATGTATGTGTAGGAATGGGTACATTGCTGGTTTCAGACAACTTTTGAAAGGTAGTCACTTTTTTTCTAGCCAACATGTGGTCTAGGAATCAGACTTGGGTCATAAAGGCTTGACAGCAAATGTGCTTACCCAGTAACCTTTTCAATGTCATCCAAACTAATTATTTTATCAAAGTAATTTATTTGTGTGATGAAAGAAAGCACCACTAAAAAGTCCAAAAACACAGTACCTTAACAGTACAGTGTGGAGGCTTTTATGCACATGTAAAATATAACACTGAATTCAAATGAATTTGATTAGTTTACTAGACAGCACTACTTTAAAACTGGAAAAAAATGATTTAGTGTACAGCTATCTGGATTTCAACTGAATTTTTACAATGTAAAGTGATTCATATTATTAAACCAGTTCTAATTCAGGAAAATCTTAATCAGATGAAAAAAGAATTGAAAACATAATAATTTTTACAATGTAAAACGATTCATATTATTATACCAGTTCTAATTCAGGGAAATCTTAATCAGATGAAAAAAGAATTGAAAACATAAGAAAGTTTATGTATGCACAGAGAATATTTTCTTATCATACATGATCAAATGTCTAACACATTCATTTTATATTTTGTACAGTTCAATATAATATTAGTTTTATTTATTTTGTTGTTATTTCATTTGTTTAGATAAGGTAATACTCTGTAGTTCAAATTGTTGAGGAGTTTTCAGCAGTCTCCTAAATAATCCTCTTAAGTGTTTGGATTATGCATGTGTGCTATCACAACTGACTAATATTATTTTGTAACAAAAAACAGTGAATGCATATGAAAGTGAAAAACTAATAAAAACAATAATAATTTAAATATATCGGTTTTTAGATAATTTCTCTAACTAATATTTTAATTTTTCAGATCATACATAAACTGTGGAACAACTTATAGATACATTCAGTACAGTGTGCTTATAAAAATGTGGAAACTTTTCCTGACCTCTCAAGATGTCTAAATTACTTTTTCAGAAATAATACTCATCTACTACACAATACAAGAAAGACAATTGCAAGTCAGCGGAATTTTTACCATTTTGAAATTTATAAAGGTGATATAGTCTATCCTTTACCTATTATAGCAATAATTCTCTTATTTATTTCTTACTTTGCTAAACAGCTATCAAAATGTCAACAGATGTGAAAAGTTTTGGTGGCTAAGGATTATAAAATAAATGTTTTGATAGTATAAACTTCATGAGGAAATTTTAACTTGTTATTGAGTTGGGGCTTTTCTATTTCTCATGATCCTCTGTTGATAAACTTAACAATATAACATTATAAATACACTTTCTTTTATGATTAGTGAATAGTAGATATCTTAATTTAAAAGAGGAGAAATATAATTTTTCATCATAGTAAGGAAATATATATATATATAGTCACATCTTGAATAGCCTGTTCTCAAAATGGAGTTCCTAGTCATAATGTCTAGAAAAATTTTAATGATATAAAAATGTTTAAGTGATAATCATTTGGAAATGTGAAAATGCTATTTAACATATAATATTCTTATAGTAATTTAAAGTATTAAATGTGGTAAAAGCAAAATAGTATTTCTACTTCACCACTGGGCCTCAATGCAGCAGTTAAAACCATAGCTAAGTACACTCTCTTATTACTAATTAAGTCACAAAAAGTTATGAACAGTTGTAAGAAAAAATATTTAAACAAATATGTGTAATATTATCAAGTATATTTCAAAGAATATTCAGCTGTACTTATGTAAGTGTCTTGTTAGACTGAGATTTTTTGCTCCATTCAAAGTCCAAGTAGAAAATCTATTCAACAGTTACTACTACTCACATATGAAATTATTAAAATAAATAATTTAAGTAAAATGGTTACTACTGTTCTAAGTAGCCATACTCCTATTTCTTTTGACCTAAAACCTTAAACAAAGGAACTCCATACTTTATAAAAGTTGTTCTTTATATAATAGAAACCAAGAAATTGGCATTGTAGCACTGATTTGAATTGAACAAGAAATTCTAATGAAGATTTATTCTTACCTAACTGTATGAATTATTCAGGTCTTAAAAATACTTTCTAGCTTTGTTGACCATTATAACAAAATAAAAAATTTTCTACCAATATTAATATAAATTTGATGAAGTTAAGAATTTCTAGTATTTTAAATTGTTTAAAGAGGAAGACAGATGTGTTTCATTGATATTTGATTATTTGCTATTCAATTATGATGTGTTTTACTATATTTAAAATGATGAATAGCAAGTCTTGTGCTAAATAACTCTCACATGCATATTTGCATGTACAATAAAATCCATATAAAACAATAGCATTAATATGAGAGATTGACAGGTTTTGTTATGCTTGCTATATACTTATTTAATGCAATTACCATTTCTCAACAAAATGACAATTATTGAATATATGTTTTAAAATGTAGCAAGATTTATGAAGAAGATTGAATTAGTAAATATTTAGAATATACTTATATTTTTATGAAATGACAGAAATACCTTCTGTGATAAAAGTGCAATTTGTAATTTGGGAAATTTCTGAGAGAAAGAAGAAAAATAAAAAAATATGAAACTAAGTACCCCCAAAATAAGTGAAATTTTAGCCATTATGTTATCAAGGTAATTTAACTCTTTCCCAAATTTTGTACTTAAATTGATTTTATTATCAACAGAGTTATCTAGATTTGTGGTAATTGCTATTAACTACATTATGTAAACATGTACTTGTAATAAATTCAATTCTTTCTATTAGGACTATATTAAAGCACTCAAAATGTCTCTAAGTATTAAGGTGAATGTGAAATAACTATCCTTTAAATGTATTTACAAAATTATTTGATCATTTCAACTTGTGAATAATGTCTAATGAAAGACATTAGTGAGATAGTGCATTTGTGGCTAAAATAAAATTCTGTATCATAACTGATTCAATGAGTTAAAACTTACACAACATTCTGGGAAGCAAATTAAAACTTGTCAGTAAAGAAAGCTTTTGTGTATGTAAATACTATTTGAGATGTATGTATAATATCCAAATCCTTTTTAAAAATGTGAGCAAATCCACTAAGGAAACCCAAACACATGATAGAAGATGAATTGCATTATGACTGCTATGACCTTGTATTTTGAAATGTCCACTAATGGAGAAAAAGAACTGAATATAACTTTGATACCAATGTAATTATAAATCAGTGATCCACAATCTATTTTATCTATTATCTTCAAACCAGAATAATGAGGAAAAATACAAATCACTCATACAAATGTTTGTGATAAGGAAGTCAATATCTTTTTCCTATAAAAACTTTCAAAACTCTTGGATCTATAATCATTATTTGAGAATGAAGATCAAGCAATTTTGTAAGTCATCCTCTCTTTAGGCTATAATCAAATGGTCTTATGATAAATAGCAATTTAGAACAATGTGAAAAGGTCAAAGTCAATATCATTTAACATCTGAAAACTGTCATTGTTTATATCCTGGTCAGATCTATAGTGAGTCAAGGTGTAGAAGCAGAAGACATATAGTTTTCTTCTATTTGAATCATGATGAAGAGAATCTAAATCTTGTACATAAACTAACTAATAATGCAATTAGGTCTGCTTTGCATGTCACTTTCTTGCCTATTTAGCATTATGAGCATTGCATAATTTAAACCATTTCAGTTCAAGGAAGGATTTACCTTGTGTAACTTTGATAACAGCTTTTGCTGCTAGATATTTCTTCACAAGCTAAACTTATGTTAGCAGAGATGACCTATCCTAAGAGTTGTATTGCTAAGATAAAATGAAGGTACAGATGAAGTTAACTCAATAATTGACTTCATCCATATGAGCCTCTAATTCTTTAGCTGAATGTAAATGAGAGCACTAGAAAGAAGAGGGCATGAAACATAAATCTGAAAAGCAGGAATAGGTGCAGAACTTTGGCATTTAAAATATTATAACTGAAATTGTGATTATTCCTCTTTAATTTTAGTTTGAAAAATGTTGAGTTGGTTATAGGATTCATTATATGGTTGTCATTATTTTATAGAATGCAAATAAATAACAGGTAATCAAATGAGCATCAAAGAAAGTTATCTATATACACACAAAAAACAAATACAATTCATAAAATTAATCCTTTAGTTTACACATTGAATCTGAACTCTGCAGGAAATATCATTTAATATCCACTGCAGAAATGTTGTTTGAAAAACAAATACTCAAGATAATATGTATTACACAAATATTAAAATAAGCAGTTATCTTTTTGTGCAAATACTGACAACAGAAAATATGAAAGAATGTTATTATTTGAAAAATTTCAGTCACTAACCATGTAAGAAAGCACACAGCTATGTATTTGTTAGAAAATCAAACATAACAATAATCTCCCTATATTACACTGTAAGCAGAAGAGAAAAAGGGCCACTGTGAGTAAAAATAAATGCAGATGCATTATGGTGCCTTTAACAGTGATTTATCAACTACCATGAATTCATTTCGGAATCATATACCTAAGAAACTTCAATAGAACCTGTAAAAATAAAGGGTAAACTGTATGACTTACTGGGCATCACTACAGCTTCCATGCCACGATTATTTTATACTTCTTTTTGTTTGTTTGTTTGTTTGTTTTTACTTTTTATTTTTGTTTTTATTTTTAAATTTTGTTTTAAGTGAGAAAGGTTTCAAAGGCAGAAGGTGGAAACAACAGGAGAGAGAGATGATTAGGATTGGGATGCATGATATGAAACACATAAGGAATCAATTAAAAATGAAAAAATATAACTGTCAGAACATCAATACTTGGTAAGAATCCATAGACTTATATAAACAGTAGTATATGTTTTCTAGAATCTTTATGCATTCTATCTGATATGATATTACATAAGATAAAAATAATAAATAATCATTTTGATAAAAGGAATAGTTATCCAGTAATGAAAATTTAACTTTGTAATGTTACAGTGACATTTATCATTATTGAATTAAGCCTCATCACTGTTTGGTGATGCTGTGACAAATATCACAACCAAAAGCAACTTAGAAGAGGAAAGGGTTTACATGACTCATAGACTATTGTCCATCATCAAGAGAAGAAAACCAAGGCATGAACCTGAAGGCAGGAAATGAAGCAGAGACCACAGAAGATTGCTGTTTATTGGCTTACTCTCCGTGGCTGTCTCAGACTTAGCCAGCTTTCTTCTGATTTTTCCTGATGTTTCTAAGATTCCAGCAATTTGACAAAAACTAATGAACACACATATGTAAAACAGTCACTCAAAGAAAGAGTTTCATGGGGTTTTATTGTCTCAAAACTTTACATTTGAGATTTATTAAAGATTAGGTATAGATAAGAATAACATACCATGTAAATTATTCACTATGTAGTTGGAGAATAAACAAAATTTCTTCATTATCACAGTGTAATTATATTGTTATATACCAATATTTATCAATAAATCTTACCTATTAAATAAATATTTTGAAAGACAGATTTCAAAGAATTAAAGAGAGCAGAGCAATAATTTTAATGATATACTTATCATGCACACAAATTTCAATAGTTTTCCACATGAGAGCTTTACTTGTCCAAAAATTCTGTTTATAATTGTTACATGCTTGATCTTAAACAAACACAATTGAGGGTTTAGAGAAATGCTTCCATCATGTTATAATTTATGGAAAGCTTTTGAAGAAAACAGATTGAGAGAAACATGCATTCCTAAAGCATACAGATGGATATACTGCTTTAGTTCATGCAGAAACTAGCTAACAATGTTCCAAGAAAGGAATGCATGTTTTGTCAGCAATGATGACATTTTTACTTTTCCAGTTCCAAAAGGACTTCTACTAAAAGATACACCCATGCTACTACTATGTCTCCTAAAGTATGAAAAATGACATTGTGACCATTTCTACATTCACTTGAAAAGGCTCCCCATAATAATTTCAATTTAAATAAACAGTGTGTTTGGTAGTGTGGTATGGCTATTTGTAGTTGTTACCATAGCAATAACTTTCTTCATGCTAAATTGAAACATTTAAATGTTTCTAGAAAAACATAATATAAAAATATTTAACTATACAGAGAAAAAGCAGGGTAAGATTACCAGAGAATGAAATAATGAACTTTAGCGACTTATATTCTTATTTTTTACTCAACCACCTTCACTAGCCTTTCTTCATTTTACATGTATTTATTATTAAAAGGAGTTGCATTTCTGGGAGTTAATGAGATATTTATTAGAATTTAAATAAGCAGGATTTTACTTTCCATATTTTGATATATACATTTACTCTCATATTCATTAACATAATCATTCAATAACTTAAAGCATTACTTTTAAATGAAAGTAACCTATAAAGTTCTACATTTCTTAAATTATTTATAAACCATTAAACTGTTTTTCTAAAATTTATCTATCCTGAAGTGATTTAGAAGACCACTTTGTTCTAATGCTAATCATTTATTTTATTGTTTTCATTACTGACAGCAAAGCCTTTATTGTTCTATTGTATGCAGGATTCAGGACATTTTCTGTGTTTCTCTTGCCAGACTGTTTTAAGAAGCTCCTTCTAAATAAACTATCATCCTTAAAGGACATGGTGGTCCCCCCATAAACCAAGAAGAAATGCTAGCATAATGTAGAACTTATGATATCAAATCTTGAAAACCAATGTGCATAATGTTTTCCTTGTAGAATAACCAAAGATATAAAACACAACCATGTCATTACATACTACTCCTACAACATCCACTATTAAGAGGTAATCATGACTGGACTTATAAGGAAAGAGGTAGGAAAACAAAAACAAAAAGTTCTCCTGGTGACAAAAGAAAAGACAAGAGAGAAAATATGATTTTTTTTAAAAAAGGCATATTATTGAGATGGAAATAAAGCAATCACAGATGGTAGAAGCAGTTAGTATATGGGAAAGTAATCATATTAACAAAATCATAGTCATATGCAGGGGCAGGAGAAGGTAGAGACAAATGAAGATAAGTGGAAATCTCATTCAAGATTTAAGTTAAAAAGGGTAAATGGAAGATTTTTTTATATTGAAATAGTTCCAAAAGTAAATGTGGAGCCAGTGTCATTGATTGTGAAAGAAAACAATGCTGTCATATTTTTCTCTGTACACACACATAAAATATGTATGAAAAAGTGAATTAAGTTTACACAATACTATTTTCAAAGAATATAAAGCATCCAATCTCAAAAAAGTTAGCAATGACTAATCTTAAACTATAGATTAAAACTATTATTTAGAGAATGTTTTTCTTCAAAACATTCAGGAAATTTGAAATAATTTCATTATTTTATTACTTACTATATGATCATCACTCTTGTTAGGTAAATTTATTTTACTTTTCTTTAGTATGTGGGAGAATAATTGGAGGTTCAGATATTGAATTTGAAGATTAAGCCAATAAACTAATGTACTGATTACTACTGGCACAGAAATTGCCATTGTCATAAAAATCATATTTATTTCTTAGCTCCAAATTATCTTTTACAAAACTGTCAATAAAATATTACTATCATAATGTGAAACTAGTAATTACTAAAAATACTTGTTACAGATCATAGTACATTAAAGTAAGATTTGGAATTTTTAAGTATTTTGTGATTCTGATTATTTCTTTTCTTTTTTTTCATTTAAAGACTGCCTGGCCCATTAGTTCTAGCCTCTTTTTGGCTAACTCTCACATATTGATTGAACCCATTTCTAATAATCTTTATGTCACCATGAGCTCGTGGCTTACCGGGAAAGTTTCTGCATGTCTGAGCTGGCAGCTTCATGGCGGGTGGCTCTCTGCCTGCCTTCTTCACAGCATCCTGTTCTGTTTACTCCACCCACCTAATTTTTTGCCCTATCAAAAGGCCAAGGCAGTCTCTTTATTTGACCAATAAAAGTAACACATAG
>LOJH01049412.1:0-12863 GCA_001685095.1 Ellobius talpinus
AGAAAGAAAGAAAGAAAGAAAGAAAGAAAGAAAGAAAGAAAGAAAGAGAGAGATACACCAAATTATTATCATGTCAACTCATTTTTCCAAGTTTCCTCAAGGTCTCTAAAATGTTTCAGCACACATTTTGTTCCTGGAAAGATGCTGGTGATTCTCTGCAGCCAATGGGGTGGAAGTAATGATGGTGACAGTCTGGCCTATAGGACCACAAGGAACCATAAAATACAGCTCGACCCTTGCTGGCCACCTCTAACGCAAATCAATATTTCAACTATAACCAAACATAATCAAATCATTTGGAGTGTTTAGACCTAGAGGATTTTCAAAGGCTCAGCAAGGGACAGGAGGGCTCTTTTGATTCTCTCAGATTGACTGAGGAGCAGCCTCATCTTAAAGCATCTAATTCAACCTGAAACCATGCCAAACAGAGAGGAATAGGATGTTAAGAAAGAAGCAGATGACCTTTGAATTCATTTACACCTCTAGGCAAAAACAGCAGTGAGGCTCCAAGGGGGAACAGGGGCTATTCTTTAATAGGAGTCTTGTACTGCCGACACCTGCTTGAAAGATGCCAAGAGCCACAGGGAGGTTTCTCATAATGCTGGCTTCTGTCTTTCAGACAATCTCTGCCTCCAAACAAACAGAAAAGTGTTTTTATTTTGTTTTATTCCATTCCGTTTCTCAGGAATAAAACCATTCTCTCATCTTCCTATTTTATTGTCTCCGATAATTAGGCTTAATATATGGGGTCCATGGAAAGCACTCTACCAGTTAGCCATCAAGTCACTTTGATTAAATCAATAAATATGGCAGTAAACATAGTTTATGGTTTATTAAAAGTGCAATTGATTATATGTTGAAATATTCAGACACCTCTGAATAAATATACTAGTTAGAAAATTCGATATTTTTAGACAGGGAAAATTTATCCTATGAGTATAATGCAAAAATGAAAGCTGTCTCCTGTAGTCTTATTTGTTCAAACTCATGGAATAAAAGCCAAAGAACGAAAGGGGAATTCAGTAGCAGTCTTCATTCATGTGAGACTAATCTGTCCCATCCTAAAAGGCCTGCATATTTAGTCTTGAAACTCTCCCAAATGAGATTCAAAAAGCCTGCTGCTTCTCCTTATGTTTCATAGTAACAATGGGGATGATTTTCTTATTTAGCTTGAATTTCTCTCATGTAATTGTCTTTAAATGTGGGGCAAAAAGACACCTTGATCAGTAGAAAGCCTTAAGGAAAATTCCATGTATGTATCTAGCCTCCTGTCTCTCTAGTGTTGGCTTTTAAAAACATATCCTTCCATCTCCTCTGTAGGAAAGGCACCTCCTAAGGTCACCCAGCACTCTGTGATAACCTTGTCTTGTTGGGCCTCACTGAAGAATTCAACACCGCTCACCATACCCTCCCAGGCTCCTTACACAACTCCACTGTGGATTTTCTTATTATTATTACTTTCTTCTGCTGTCTTCTATTCCAAATAAACTCAGATAGTCTATCCTCCATCCTTCTATGTTTTCCTTAGGAAATATCACCTCCTCTAATGCCGTAATCAACACCTTGATGTTAACTCTTAGATTAATGCCTTGGGATTTAACCTCTTTCTTGAGCTCCTCACATATAGCACCTAGTGTCTTGTGGGAGAACTAAGAGTCGTGCAACCGTGTAACACCTAACCAGACTTTCTTCATTACCAAACATGCTGTGTCTTCATTAGCAATATCACTTTTCATCTAATTGCCCCAGTAAGGGGCTTCAGAGTCACCTCCAGCATCTCCTACTTTCTCACTTCCCACATCAATTGGTGACCAGATCATACTGGTTAAACTTCTGAACAACTCTCAAGACATCTGCTTTTGTCTTCCCACAGCCACTGGCTTAGCTCCATCTTCAGAGACTTTCTGCTGATCTAGTTCATGGGTCACCACCTCACCATCACCCTTAGTCAATCCACTCATCATCTACATTAATGCCTCAGAGCTCTTTTAAAAACTGCTTTCCAAAGCACTTGCAGCTTCTGCATTTTCCTGAATACAGCAAAGTCTTTTAATGACCCACTTTCTTCAACAGATAATGATTCAACCAACATACACTGAACACAGTGGACTTACTGACACTATAGTAAGGGTCACTTCATATAGAACATCAAAGATCAAAGAGCATCACATTTAAAGGTGAGAAAGTTGGGCTTTTATTCCACCATATTCTACATTGTTTCTCTCCAATCCTACATTTTGTCATCTGTAAATTACAGTGACCCATTAAGGGTTTTACAATGTATGACCTTGTTTTCAAGAGGGCATTTAAATATAATATAATGCCAAAATAAAACTTCTTCATCCAATCTAAATATAAGGTTATAATAATGTCATTAATTTAGTTGTAGGTATGTGTCTATATTATTCTTCAAATAATTTGTAAATATAAAATTATTCTAAAATAAAATATATTTTTATGTTTATTTTCAAAAAAACATTCATTTACTAGTTTATTCAGCATTTTAAATTTTCTCCTTATGACAGCAACTCTGCAACACACAGAAGAACAAAAAGTATGACTTCTACCCACGAAGTAGACTGGAAAAACTTAATTATTGAGTGTAGTGGTCATTAGGAGGAAGGTAAAGTTATTTATGGATGAGTGTTACGGAAGAAGCATGGTAAAGACAGAGCTGAGAGTATCTATATCTACTTTACAATAGATGGCTACATTTTACTTATATCTGTATGTAGGTGAGGCATTTTCTTTGGAGCAATAAAAACTAAAATAGAGTAAATGTAACAGACTCAGTACAGAATAGCTAAGTGGGAAAACAATGTTGAGTATCCTCAGAAAAGTGCCACGCCATTGGGACACAATTCAGCTGACAAATGATGTGGGTCAGTGTTATGAACTGAAAGACTGTGTTCTCTCAGAAGCCATGTGTTGATGTCCTGACTACCAATGTAATAGTATTTGGAACTGGGGCCTTTGCGAAATACTTAGGTTCAGATGCGGTCATAAAAGTGATGCTACCAGGATGTACTTAGTGTCCTTCTAAGAACACTAAGAAGACACCAGTTCTTTCCTTCTCCATTCAGAAAGACAATTGTACAAAGAGTGAGAAGCCATCACTAAGAACGCAGCCATTCTGGCACTTTGATCATAGGCCTTCCAAACATCTGTAAGAAAACAATGTCTTCCTGTCAAACATACCCAGTATATTGTGTTTAGAAGACTAAGAGAGTCAACTCTCTACCTACAATACCCACCAAACCCCCTGTGGTCTGAGTGATTTGGTTGGAATGTTCATTTTTAGAACTTTGTAGACATTTATTGCACATGCCCCAGCAGAAGCCTTCAACTCAATAACCTATGTTACCACAGAACAATATTACTTACCATGCACATTACTGATCACTGCTTATGAAAATTTTGAGGCACTCAGATGGAATCTTGTTGGCTGCTTATAGAAGCCATCCCTAGAGGAAGGAAACACACCATTGTGACTCTACTATCTTTAGTAAGTGTAAAACTGGGATGGAACTCTATTTTTCTTAATTCCACTATAATACTCTTTAGATAAATTGGTTTCCTGCATGTTCCCATCCCCTTCATCAATATCACTTGATTTGCCATCAATCTCATCCCAGACTTTGGGGTAAGATAAGGAAAAGAATTTAAGAATTAGTAATGCAAGTGGGCTCAAGTGTTGACTCCAGTGGAGTATCAGTATTTCTGAAGGAGTGAAACACAGATACCGTGAAATCAGCCTGAAGAGGGAACTAATAAAGCTGTCTACCAGCACAACACAGTTGTCTATGGGTGAGTGAAGTGGACATGGTAACAGTTATCATCAAAATCTAAGCCAACTCAACTCAATCCACTAAGCTTTAAAGGCACAAACATAGCCGTATTTGGATGCAGTTGGATCAAATCCTTGTCATTCAGTTGAGGTCTAAATTAGATGATCATGAGTACTAAGATCAGATTTCTCAGAGAGAAGATCAACAGAGCCCAGAGAAAAGAAGAGCTCCACATCAGCAAATGAGAAGTGAACTGTACTTTCAGTGCCCACAAGAAAACTCAGAGACTAAATTAGAATCTGAGAGTGGAAAAAGTTATAAAACAGGGCCTGAGAAAGGCTTCCATAGATGGTGTGGGAGATCCTTTTTTCTAAGTGTTGCTTTTATTGGTTTATGAATAAAGAAACTGACTTGGCCTGATAGGGTAGAACAGAGTTAGGCAAGGAGAACTGAACTGAATGCTGGGAGGAAGAAGGCGGAGTCAGAGAGAAGCCATGGAGCCACTGCCAGAGACAGACACTGGGAACTTTACCCAGTAAGCCACAGCCACATGGTGATACACAGATTAATGGAGATGGGTTAATTTAATATGTAAGAGTTAGTCAATAAGAAGCTAGAGCTAATGGGTCAATCAGTGATTTAATTAATATGGTTTCTATGTGATTATTTCAGGGCTAAGCAGCTGGGAACTAATTAGCGGCCTCCCTCCAACACATAGACATAGCTCTGAGTTTTCTCCATCACATTATCAGATTGAATGAACATAGCAAACTGGACCCTGTCCATCACTGACTCCATTTGTGCTATATGGAAGGCTTGAGACCATATCAGTTACTTTGTAAGCCAAAGTCTTAGGAAACAGGTTTTGTCTGTGCATGGGTGGGGAAGTTTTAAAAGTTCCATGTCTGTAATTACCCAAGAGAGGGATGAGCCCCAAACAGGCGACGGTTTGGGTTGAAAAAGTCTGTGGCCACCTCTAGTAAGAGATCTCTCCAAGTGCCCTCCTGGAGGAAACACACATGAAGTGAAAATACAGTAAGACCAGGGCAAATAAAGATGTAATATAGTTTTTCATATAAGTGCCCTGAGTCCTTCTTGCTGAAAAGCAGTGCTAAGCACAAAACAGTCTTTCAGAAGGGGTGCACAGAAAGGGAAGGGAGATAATCAAAGTCTATCATTAAGCAAAGGGAACTACAGAAATTGGGAGATGATACAAGCTGTATTTTAATTTTAGCCAAACAGAGCCCAGTTGTTTAGATCACCTGTCTGAAAATTACCCTCAAGGAAAGACATTTTACCACTATGCATCAGGTAGACTGTACCCTGCAATCAAGTACCAAATAAGTCAGCTTGTGTGCTCACTCCACTCTTTTTAAACCATGCCAATCAAACATCATTATTTTTCAGGGTCTTGCAGTGACTTTTCCAGGAGGAATATTCCCTTGGCTGAAAGCAAAATGTCTACTCCTGAGTATCTAATTATGTTTTCCAATGCGCCCAGCAGACAGTGGCCACCATCATGCTGTGAGAGTGAAATTAAGAGTCAGATCATTTTTCCATCAAGTAAGAAGTGTGTCTGGCCAATGTGGAAAGTACCTTTCCTCCCACAGGCCTGAAAGTTCTGGCACACAACCTCCATTTTATTTCCTAAAAAACGAAAAAAAGAAAAGAAATCCCTAAAATATTGTGTTATATGGGACAAGGGTGCTAATTAAGGCCAAGAGAGACAGAAGGTGAGGCAACACAAGAGCTGGGTGATACTTTGTCTCAAATGACCCTACTTAGAAAGAACAATTCAGGCTTTCCTCAAATCACACCCGTTCTGACATAAGTTTTGACAGGTAGATCACAGAAGGCTCTGTTTTAGAGTCTGTCTGGAAGATATTGTATACCACTTAGCCTCCAAGAACTTTGTCTTATTTTTATCACTGTGAAGAATGTTTTTGATTGGTTTATTTCAAAGAACACAGATGTAATTAGATCTGCAGATGATACCTGGAGAATCAAGGCAAAATGTCCTGCTGATTTCCTTCCTTAATATAAAGTGTTCAACTGAGGTCACCTTTTCCAGAAGGACTGTTTACAGGAAATGGAAGGGAAGTATGATTGGAAGAGGAAGATAAAATAATTCCCAGGCGCATGGATTCAGAACAGAACATCTGCTCTACAGGCCCTCAACACAGTAGATAAGAAAAGAACACTGGAGAGCTTTGAAATGAAGGTCAAAAGCTCTCAAAGTAATCATGAAGACAAAGACAGTCAGGCAGCTGCAGGGTAAGGTTGGGTTTTTACCCCTAAGAATCTAGAAAGTTAATCAGTTCAGTAAAAGAAACATTCACCAGCCTGTCTACTCTCCACACATGATTTTCTAGCTCTCTAGTTACCTAAGAATGTTGCGTATTGACTTATATTTCCGTTCATCAGGTCAGGCAGGTTTCAATAGGGAAAACAGAGCTATTTATGCTTCTGAGGAATATATGTGACCTCCACAAGTAGAGTCCCCCAAAGAATGCTATAAACATTTGCTTATTTATAGCCTACTGCTCAATAATTGTTCAGTCTCCCAGAAACACAGAACTCAGATGCATTCATGAGTATACCTTGTGTTTCATAACCTTGTTTTAAGATTTGGGTGTTAAGGAAACATATTATTTCCAAAGCATATATAATCCAATATTAATGTGGGCATAAATATAATTTTTACCCTGAGAAGTTATAGAGATGAATTTATAGCAGCATTATGCTATATGTGTAATATTCATATTCATAAATTTATGTTACAACATAACCCCTTCTTAAATTATTTATATTCTTGCTTTCTCAATAGTTCACCCTAGAGAAATCAACGAGCAAATCCTATCTCCGAAAATTAAATTTAATTTCCATTTCCTTAAATGGGATGGATAATGTAGATATTAATTTTCAAATTTGTTGGTCCTAAGTAGAATGAAATGCAGAGAGGACTCAATTTTTCACATAACTGACTTTTAAACAACTCATTTCTACAGATAATTCTTTTGGGAAATATTCATCAAATTAAATGGAAATAATACTGACTCATCAGCATATAAATAAGAAAGATACAATATTTTATACTCTCAGGTAAGCATCATTCTCTTCAAGACAAACATCTCAAAATAAGTTCCCCGTAGGACTGCAGAATCAAGTAACTGCTGGACTCAATGAGCATTCGGAACTCTGTATAGGGCTTTGGGGTGGTATGGAATCAAGTTGTAGAACTTTCTGAGGTTCCCTTCCCACTCTGAGTTAAGAAAACAGGATTAGAAAGGATGCACGCTATTTTAAATTTTATTTATTAATTATTATGATGGGGTCAAATGTTAAGTGAGTGGCACAGCATGCATGTGAGGTCAGAAGACATCTGTGTGGAGGTCAGAGGACAACACTGGGGAGCTGGTTCTCTCTTCCCACCTTTACATAGTTTCTAGGGATTTGAGTCAATACATCAAACTTGTCCATCACTTTCTTTACCCACTGAGCCAGCTCATCAAGCCATGAGACATTTTCTTGAATGACAAATAGAATGCCTCTTGAAATATCATATTTAGCCTAAGACAGGGTTTTGTACTTGTCAGTGTGTAAAAATGAACAAGAAAAGTATTTTAAAATGGAATTCAGGTAAAACAACAATGAATTAAGTGAGAGCTTAATTGACAGTCTGTGTTATCCATTTGCTGATTCTACTTTATGATTGTATGCAATTCTCAGCTTATTAAAGCAATTGATTGAATATTACTTGTTTCCCAAACATACACTAGCACCAAACACCCACACCCATACCCTCACACAAAATATAGAGACCCATCCATAAATTTTAAAGGATATACATTTAATCTTATAAATACTAGTAGGAGAATATCTCTGCACAGATGCTTGGAAAATGTAGTGTCTTTCCCTAGATGCTAAAGGCAAGAGAAAAGGGATCTAAGAAAGGAAAAGACTTGGAGTCTTCCCAGGATTGTTGTGGGCCCCACCTCCTTTGACATCAAAAGGCTCTGTGGATCTCTTAGATGCATGGTGGTGGCTGTTTCAGAATTAATCACATGAAAGTCTGTCATTCTCAGTAATCCCCCAAGCTTTAAAATCCAGCCCCACCACACGCACACACACATAAGGTACTGTTGTAGCTTTTCAGTGCTATTAGTGATCTTATGCACCCTTTTCCACGAAGTGCTATGGATTTGTGTTTCAATTCATCAGGGCTAACTAACCTCAGTGAGAAAGAGAGATTAGTACAAAGAGTGAAGCATGTCTCTGCCAGTTGGGGTTGAATGACCCTTTCACGGGGGTTGCATATCAGATATCTAGATTATGATTGATAATAGTAGCAGAGTCACAGTTATGAAGCAGCAACAAAAATAAGTTTATGGTTGAGGGTCACCACAACATGAGGAACTGTATTAAAGGGTCGCGCACACATTAGAAAGGTTGAGAAGTGCTGGTCTATGTGGAATTGATGAAAAATGGGTTTCATGGGCATACTGAGTCCCTTTGGATATTTCTTTTCTCCCTCAAGTAGATAAAAATTGTCTGTTTTAGTTCTACCCCATATCAATCCTTAACATCATCCACTGAGCCCCTGGGACAAAAATACCCCCTACCATAACTGTCCTCTTATATCGCCTGCTAACTAATCCTTCAGGAGATTTCTAAGGCACAGTGTTCATGGGTAACTACATGCGACACAGAACAGAGTACTGATCTTACCATCTGAATACTAAAAAATGTCCCTATTACCAGTGTGTGACCTTGGTAATTCCCTAAAATCTACCTGATTTCCAGAATGTCCTCCTGTGGAATTCTTTAAACAATCCCATAGGTTATTTATCATAGCAGCTTTAAGATAACAGGTCACCAGGAACACAGTCAAAGGTGGGGGAGGAGCTAATAAAGGATATTTTAGTGACTGTATAATTTAGAACTGAGAGCCTTACTCCTCTTGAACAGAAAAGAGGACGGGGTTAGTGAGTGACATCAGTCATGAGAGCTGCAAACCCAAAGTGGGACACTTAAGTGGCCCATAAATGCCACCCCTCCCAAAGGGGCTTTCTGTTTAGCTTTCCAAGGACCATCTGTGGCATCATCTCCTTCCTCCAGCAGCCCTGGCTGGTTGAACTTCATCAGTCTACTCACGCTGGGGGTTCAGAGAAGTCAGGTCTGTAATTGTGCTTAATGAGAAAAGCAGTTCAGATAAAAACATCAGTAAATGTCAACAGCGCTATTGGTGTGTCATCATCATTTTTTTTTCTTCAAACACAAGCAGTCGGTGACTAAACTGCACCACAGATAGCCAACACTCTAATCTTAAAAATGAAATTAAACTATTTTTATCTTTTAATTTTGGGTTATTATTACATATAGGCAAAAGGCAATATTTGACAGTTTTCTGTAACTGTTTGATCTGAAAGAAAGATTCAAGTGCAGGACAGTAAAGAGTCTAGGAAAGGAAAGAAGGGTGCTTGAAATTGAGGACGAACAGAGCAGGGAACTGTGCAGAAATGCACATCAAGGTAGGAGGGGTGAGGTGAAAAAACGGAACAAATGCAATAGCAGATAAAAGCAGAAAAACCAGAACCAAAGGCTGTAGCAGAGCAATTAGGAAGAAGGAAGTGAGAAGAAAATATGTTTTCACTTATGTGACTCTGGAAGGATATTTTAAAAACCCATGATGTCACTTCCATGCCAGGATAACAAAGAGATTTCATAAAGCATGACTATGTTCCTTTACTCTGTCAGGATAAGATTACTGCAAACTACAGATTTATTTTTCCTTATTGAATATGCTTGAGAGTGTGTGCTTAGTACACATTTCACAAAAAATACCTTAAAATGACTTAGAGTTTTATTTGAAAAATCATTGTTTACTAAGAACGCACATAGGAATGTCCCTAAAATATTAATTTTTTTCTTTTATCATATATGTTACATGAAGCTGTTTACTTCCAAACTTACACTCAATCTCTACAATGCGTATGTCACACAAAAAAGAAACAGTATCAACTTCTAGAAATCACACATTTTTACTTTTTTAAAAAAATGAACACCCAAGCAACAATGTTATTTCTGTCATAGACAGAAATAATGTCCTAAGACATTACTGTCCTTCACAAGTTCGAAACATAGCACTATGACTTTTATTAGACATATAAGAGGAGTTTTCAGTTACTTTTACCTGCCTCTCTTTTCATTTGACTATTCTAGTAAATTAATTTGCTTAACTATAAACTACAGCTTTTATAGAAAAAAGTGATGAGAGGTATTTCCCACACACCAAAGTATGGGTACTCTGTTACCCATAAGATCACATCCACAGACGAATCCTTCCAGGAGAAGGCCTTAAGAACCCATGTACACCTATTCTCAGGTGTCTACCAGGCACCTAAGTGTGTGACCTTCTGGGTCATCCACCAGCCCTTCAAGAGGTGATCTAAAACAATACATATTTAATTATAACTCTGGGACTATTATAACTTATATATAATTATATAGAGTTATATAATTATAACTCTAAAGCATTTGAAGAAAAAACATAAATTACATAAATTGAAAAATTTGCCTATGAGAAAATATTGTTTGTATCCAATACCAAAGCTGAGATGGCCACGTACTGAAAGATATTTAAGTTTCTGTATACCATTGATTAATTGACAGTAGTTCTCTCTCCTCCTCATCCTGTTTGGATGTTGAACTGACGAAACCCAGACAATACCACCCACTACCACCTCTATTCCATCCTCTACAGCCCCTTAACATTTTGAGATTGAATTGAAAAGTTCTCAATGCCAGGGAATAAGGACCTGACACATGTTCAGAATTTCAAAACTCTGTATCCATGCTAGCATATATGCTGAATATATCTTTAGCACATAGTATTAGCCAAGGAGGCAGGAAGGGGTAGGCAGTAAATAGCTCTCATTGTTAATTCTCACTCCTTCTGGGCCACACAAAACGTCACTCTCCTCTGTCCACCATGATATTGTTCTAGGGTTCAGTAACCATGACTCCATTAATACAAAACCAGCTGAAAGTCTGAGCCACTTCATCTACCAGGAAATCTAACATACATATCAATGGTCGGCTTCATAGTGGCCATTTCATCAAAAAAGCCATCTACAAATTGGAAAAGGAGGCAAAACGGCAGCTGTATCCATGTATTTCACTGATGTCCCAGGACTCCTGCTTTCGAGCAAGGTTTTTTCTGTACACAGAAGTGGCAGAGATTTGCTGAAATCTAGATAAACAGGATAGCAATCAGAGTCTGCCAATCAGCTATAATATTTTATACTCTAACATTCTAACTGAACTAATAAAAAAGATGCTGCCTATGAAAGACAAGTTTATAACCAAATTATTAAAATAGGTTTTTATTCTCAGTGATAAGAACTCATGCAAGAAGCTTAACATGGGTCTGTGCCTTTTAAGAAACTGTAAACAGAATACTGTGAAAGAAAGTTGAGGGTTTCCAAATTCCAAATGTTCCTTCATCAAAGACTTGTGAAATGTAAACCAGTTCTTTCAGAACATTGACTAAATTTTAATTCCTTACTTTACAGTCCAATTGCCTTACACAGTTTGAAATTCAATTGCAAATGAACAGAAACCTTGGTCCGTCTCTATTTGATTCTGAGACATTGTTAACAATGATTATAGCTGATCCTTTGTAGACTAGAGCTGGGGGAGAATTAGCATGCAAAACTGCTTCAGCAAAAGATCCCTCAAAATGCCTATGAGCATAAAAACAAAGTCTTCCCTCTTAAAAGAGGCAGGTGAGCACTCTTGCAACAATTTCTCCACCTGCTTCAAAGTAATAAACTATGAAGCAAATAAGAAGCTGAATTTTTCTGGGGTTAGGGATTTTACTCAGTAGTAGAGCACTTGCCTAGCAAGCACAAGGACCTGGGTTTGGTCCTCAGCTCCAGAAGGAAAAAAAGAGAGAGAAAGGGGGGGTGAGGATGAGGNAAAAGGGAGGGAGGTGGAGAGGGGGGGAGAAGGAAAAAAGGAGGGGAAGAGGGAGAAAGAAAGAGAGAGAGAGGCAGGCAGACAGACAGACAGAAACCTTGTTTGCAGGCTCAAGTTTCCAAAGACATTTTCACAATTAATAGACATAAAGATCCCCCATGTGACATAAGAACATGCCATTTGAGAAGTTAACAGTTTCATAACTGTATGCAAAGTGACAAATGTGCTTTGGAGGCAAGTTGACCAGAAAAGCAACTGTGTGGCCTCTTTCTGATTATATACAAGGCAGAATACAGTAAGCACTTGCAATAAATGACTTGAATGACTTAAAAATTGCTTAGTTGCTGTAGATACTTGTGCTGACATCTAGGGGAAAACTTTATTACTAAATTCTACTGGGCCTAAAATTATGCTGGAAAAAATGCAAACATTTATGAGAAGCAAAAAAAAGTGTATTAAGAAAACACTCCAATGTAAAACTGAGTATCAAGCATGATAAATGTTGGGTCCCAAGTTTGCCAAAAAAAAGTAAATTTTAACAGAGGAGAATATGCCACTAGGTAGTACAACATGGCAGAGATTTACAAACTGTTCTCCAAACACTTTACCCATTCTTAACACCTCTTCAACTTGGGTGATAAATTCTCTCTGAATTAATACCATTGGTGAAGGAGGTCCTTCTGCACATATGTTGCTTTTATTGGTTAATGAATAAAAAATGAATAATGAATGGCTTGATAGAATATAGCCAGGCTGGAATATATATATATATAAAGAGAGAGTAGGCGGGGTCAGTGAGATACCATGTAGCTGCCAGAGGAGAAAGATGCAAGCTATCAGTTGGAACCTTGCTGGTAGGCCATAAACCTCATGGTAAAATACACAATAATGGAAATGGGTTAATTCGAGATATAAGAGATAGCTAGCAATATGTTTAAGCTATTGGTCAAACAGTATTGTAAATAATATAGTTTTTGAGTGATTATTTTGTGGTCTGGGCAGCTGGGAATGAACGAGCAGCCTCCCCCAACAATCATACTCTATAAGATTATATAAGATTATTTAAAGCTGTGACAGAAACTCAGAGATTGTCAA
>LOJH01049415.1:0-12863 GCA_001685095.1 Ellobius talpinus
AGCTAATAAGAAGACTGAGCTAATGGGCCAATCAGTTTTATAACTTATGGAGACCTCTGTGTGATTTTCTTTGGGACTTGCTGGCTGTGGGGTACCGGGCAGGACAGAAACCCCAATAAGCCGGCCCTCATGTTACAGGGTCTATACAAGTAATACTCAAAACATACAGATCGTCGAGACAGTCTTGGGGAAGATTCTAGAGTTGTTTGAAAGTTGGGCAAGGGGGGCTGGAGAGATGGCTCAGAGGCAATTCTTATAGATGATATGGAAAACCAGGGCACCCCACGCCAACAGCTGTTGAGTACCAGCAACCCAGCAGATGTTCTGCACAAGAAACAGAAAATGGATCATGCCTATGATTTGACCATTCACAATCTTATTATTAGGGTTCTTTCTCTCAATTAAATTGGAACATGAATGTTTGAATTGCCAGTTGTTGTTCGTGACCTGGCCACCAACAAGTAGAAACTCCTTGGCAGAAGAAAAACAGAAATATGATTTAAAGAGAGTTTCATGATTACATGTCATTTCCATGGTCCCCTACAACAAAATAAATTCCTAAGAAGTCATGCTTAGTTCATATTTTTCTGTCATTGGTTATACTAACTGAATTCAAAACTGCAACAAACATTAACTTGGTAGTAGCAACTGAAGAGAAGTAAATACACCTTGGAGAAGTTCATAACTGTAGGGCTAAGCAAGCCTCTTGCATGGTTTACAGACTAAGATGCTGTAATAATAATCTGGCATTTTTCCATATAGTAGATAAATTATAAAGTAATGAAAATTAATTTTTCATGACATAATGGTCCTTTTGACTTTAGTGACACAGTCAGTATACACTGGTGCAAAATGTAACGCCCAGATAATCAACCCTGCTTTTCTGATTCCAAGTGTATTTCTCTTTCCTCATTCTGTATCATGCAACCTAACAGGAACAGATGGGAAAACACTGCCAAGTCTTTTTTTCTGTGCCATAGTCACCACACAGTCACATGCCTACTGAGACTCTTTGCGGCATATCTTAGTGCCACCCATATCTTGGCCAAAGCAGTTCCAGCA
Source organism: Ellobius talpinus (assembly GCA_001685095.1). Lineage (NCBI taxonomy): Eukaryota > Metazoa > Chordata > Mammalia > Rodentia > Cricetidae > Ellobius > Ellobius talpinus. The sequence goes on from LOJH01049415.1 coordinate 1,063, forward strand.
AAACAGTCTGCTCCCTTGGTCAGTGGCACTGCTATCTGGTGGCTCCTTTGTCAAGACCTCCAGCTGTGCAAATCAGAGTCCTTGAGTTCCCTAGTGCTCATCCTTTTTCTCATTCCCCATAGCCAAGCCTCCAGCAAATGCCTTTCTACTCACTCTGCTCTCAGAATGCATCTTGAGTTGATCCGCTACTCTATGCTCTCCTGCTCACCACCCCAACACCATGTAGTGCTAAAGTGCTCTTGCCCTTAAATCCCATGCCACCTTTTGAGTGCTGAATAACCTGGAGAAAGAACGTAAGCTTTCTACTGACCGTAGACCCTCTATTGTTTTTAACACTACTTAGTAGCAAAATTATGTTTATAAAATTTATTGAGTGATCGCTATGTATTAGAATCTACTAATCTCAATTATTGGAACTTGAAGTCTTACAATATTGTGAGGCAATGACTGTGGGTTTGCCTTAATAGTTGAAGACACTGAGGCTCAAGATAATTAAGCAACCAAGATCAGACAGCACCAAGTGACAAAGCTGGAATTTTAAGCTTAGCATGGAAGCATATGCCTGTAGAGACAAGAGAGCCTGGGCTACATAGTGAGTTGAAGCCCAGCCTGTGGGATTGGTTTTAAAACTAAGGTGAGCAAACAAGGCCAACAGAACAAATGAACACAGAATGTTAACTTCAGAGAACTTATTCTTAATTTCCATTCTGTTTGGAAAACATTTACCTAGAAGAGATGTTACAGGAATTTAAAAAATGATGCATAGAAAAATTTGGAAACTGAAAAAATGAACCAATTACTTTTAGTAAATATATATTTTATTATGTTTTCATTTATTTTATGTTTGTGTGCCACAGCACATATGTCAAGGTCAGAGAACAAGATGCGAGAGTCAGTTCTGTACTACTAGCAAGCAGGTTAAGGGGCTCAAGCTCGGGTCTTTAGTCTTGGCAGCATGCACCTTTAGCTACTGAGTCAGCTTGCCATTCCTCACTATATAATTTTAAGACTATAGATTATTTGAAAGTGGTAATAATATTTCACTTTATGTGACTATCTAGAAAGTTCCATGTTTCTTGATAAAAACAACATTTGATACTTCATAGCAACTTTTTTTACAAATCAAAAATGACTTCAAGTTTTCCTGTTTGCTGAAAAGTAGCATCAGTTGAAACCTAATTACTCTGAACAGTGCCCTTTCTGTTGGACATGGAGGCCAGCAACACTAAAAGTTTATCAGTGACCTTCCCATCTTTTTCCAGTGACTCAAGACCGAAAATGTTTCATAAGCACACAATTACATATCTGGCCCTGGGATTCTAATATGACAATAAAAGGTAATAAATCTGAAGGGTTAGAATTGGAAAGTAATGTAATAATTTTCTAGTGTAATTCTGAGTGAAGTAGAAGAAATTAGACAACAGCCATTTCCAAGACTCTTGAGTTTGGGGTGTTTTCTATATTTGAGCACCTCCTGCATGTTCCTTGGGAACAATAATTAAAATCTACTATTACCAACTGAAAATTACACTAACTGATAATTTGGCTTTTATTAGTTGAATTTAAACTTTTACTCAGCTCTTAGTTTGGCTGAGGGGTTTTCTCAACCTTCCAACTTTAAAAGCATGAAACTCGGCTCTCTACATCTTGAGTTCAGTCCACCCGGTTTTACTGCAATGCTCTAGGTCTTCATTGTCCACTAAGAAGATGTTTGTAAGATGGGGCTGAGAGATAGCTCAGACATTAAGTGCTTGTAGGGCAAAATACAGGGACCTGAGTTGGGTCCTCAGAACCCATCTAAAAAACAAAAAACAAAACAGTGCATCAGTAACACTTGTAGTCTCTAGCCCTGCAGAGGCAGAGATTCGATACCTGGGATTCATTGGGCAGCCAGCCTACCCTAATAACAGTGAGTCCCAGTTCCCTGTGAGAGACCTTGCTCCAGAACTTAATGTGGGTGGGCCGGAAAGATGGCTCAGTGGGCAAAGGAACTTTCCTCCCAAGAACAATGACCTTAGGTCCTTCCCCAGGACTCGTGGTGGAAGGAGAAAACAGACTCACTTGAATTGTCCTCTGACCTCAACATTCATGCCAGGGTTACATGTATGTTTCCTGCCTCATACACCCATATTAAATAAAGAAATGTATAAAGGTTAAAACAAATATAAGGTGGATGATCCCGGAGGAATGACACCCAGGGCAGACCTCTGTCCTCAACACTCATGCACATGCTGTGTACACGCACCCACACACACGTGCATTCACACACACACACACACCCTCAGATACCCTGCTACCCACATGCAACGCATAATGAACGTTTGTAAGATACTCGTGCTTGACAATCGTTCTTCCTTGAAAATGGCACACGCCCCTTGTGTTCTCTTGCTTACCTGGAAGTTGAGGATTTGCTGGAGGCGTTCCTTCATCTGATGGCATCGCTGATTCACAGCTGAATCCAGCAAGGACAGTCTGCCCAAAAGACAGCCCAGAGTATCTTCAATGACATCCCGGTTATCACCGTCCTCTGGGAATGCTTGGGAAAACAAGTTCTTGTTCTTATCCATTTCTTCAGACATTTCCTTAATGTCCTTGGCAAGCGCCTAGGGTGATGAAAGCAGAGGTTCACCTCCTCGTTTAGACCTCTGTCAATCAAGTCATCTTCCCCTAGAAACCTGTGAGACCTCCCTCTTAGGAAGAGCTACACTGAGCTAAGCTGAATAGCTTTCAGGAACTTCTATAGATCGCAGGGAAGTTCCTACAGAGATTATTTATATCATTAGATGATAAAAAAGATGAATTGACAAAAATTAAAATTTAAAAAGTGCTGGTAGGAAGTCCTTCCTTAGAGCTAGTGTTCCATGCAGGGAGGATTTGAGATAACCCGGAGTTCTCTATTTCTCCTCCTCTCATACACACATTAAAAAGAACGAAAGTGCAAAGCATGCATATTTTGAGAGCTTTTTATGTTGAAACAATTCTGTTCCACACTTTACTCTTAGAAACACACCACGGCACTTTATTAAAGCTGTCTGGTTCTGAATATTCTTCATATATAAAGTTAATTACCCATGCCAACTTTGCAATTACTTTGAAATTTCATGCACAGACAGAAATCGTCAACCTTACCTCCTGGTGGATGAGACAAGCTTCCGTTTCTTCTGGCAAAAGTGTTGTGGTCACGAACAAACGCTCTTCAACGTCATCCAACCAGGTTGAAGTGGCTGACACGCCATCGTACAATTTCTGCTCCAAGTGGATACTCTGCGTTTTTGCTCCCCCTCCCTGGGAAAGAAGCACACACGAGACGCACAAAACAGATCAAGAGTCAGTTTCAATCCAAGTGTAATGATACACACCTGTAATCCCAGCCCTTGGGAAGTGAAGCAAGAGATGAGGAGTTTAAAGTCATCCTCAGAGACATAGCCAATGGAGGACAGTTTTGGCTAATGGAGACCGTGCCTGCAACCTCTCTACTCCCAACACATCTTTCAATTAAAAACAAATCAATTATGGTGCTTTAAAACTCACAGAGAAATACCAAACAAAATGAGATTCAGGAATCAGCACCTTTAGGCCCAAACACTCATCACTAGTACAGTCACGTGCAGAGATGGAACAACTTTGCAGGGAATGAAAGAACCCATCCCAGAAAGACAGCCATACCTGTGACGACACCTCCTCGAAGGCCTGGTTCAGTCCGTCCAACAAGGATGTCACTGAGGACTTATCTTGAGTCGGCGCTTCCCCTCTGTACAGTGGCACCCCGGCCAGGAGTCTGTTGGGGCTGCTGTAAAGCTGTGGGCAAACAGGGCAGGCTTACTTAAGAGTGGGTGAGCTGTGTGTAGCTTCCTATGTTGGAAATATACATAAGGTAGGTTCTAGAAGCCTCATCCAGAGAAATATGAATTTTAAAAATTACCATAACATATTACTGAGTACCATGGTCAGGTCTAGCAATGACCATGTTTTTTAATGATGAAACAGAAACAATAAATAATGGTAGAGGGCCTGAACGTTTACACAGTTACCCCTAAGATGTCTTCCAAGCTTTATCTCTGCCTTTAGAAAATAATTGATCCTAACGATCTGACAAAGACTGCATCCTTTTCTTTTGGCATCCACTTCTCCTCTGACTGCTTTTAGATTCCCCCATGAGGACCATGGCAAGCACAGGCATGCAAATGCTTTGGGGACATCACCAGTCAAACACAGTCCTATAATTTCTCAAACACACTTCATCCTCATTTTTTACGGCTGACTGCCCATCAACCTGTGAGCATGCCAGGGTCCTCCAGCCTGCAGCTTGGACCTGTCACCCAGTGCATCTTTATATCATCAACTGTTGCAACCTCTCATGTCGTTTCTGCTATCGTGGCTTTCTACTGTTATTTTAACCTGGCTAGGGCAGCCATGCAGGCACTAGGGCCTGAGTGGACAGTGAGAGAAACAGTAGGCTTGGGCCTCTGTCTAAGGGATGGAAAATATGTAGGAATAAAAAAAGCCTGTAACGCAATGGGTTAATCTGGCATAGAACAGCCATGAAAGAATGAAGTCTCTAATCCAGGGCTCTGCTTTCTGCTTATAGCTAAAATAACGGGAAAATACCATGGTGTAAAGGTAAGCCAGAAGCCAGACTCAGGGGGTCTACCTCAGAAAGTCTAGCTCTGGATGTGAGAAACCTCCGACCAGGTTTGTAAGAAGGAAGGGTTAATTTAGGCAAAAGGAGGAGGTCTGTGTGAAAGACAGAATATTAGTGTCAAGGTGGATATGATTCTGGCATGGAAATATCTGACGATGGCATTCTTTCCATCAGAGCTGACGACAGCTCCGGCAGAGTCAGGCCAGAGGGGGAGGACCAAGAGGCAGAAGGTCTGGCCTGCACAGCTCAAGCAAGAATAACAAGGATCTCAGGATGCGTGCCCACCATTAGGCCACCTCCTCTCAGTTATCCTTGCCATGTTGCGTCCACTTCACAGTGCGCGCCTTGATGCTCCTATCCATCCCCGTTCAACTACTCTCCTTTGTTTCATGTGCAGCTAGCGCTGTCCATTACAGTCCTTGGCAGAGTGATGGGAAGAGCAGATTCTTCAGACCCAACAGGATAGACCCTAGGACTTACCCCGCTGGAAAAATCGTTGTCCTGGAGTGAGCTAGGTAGTGGACCGAGCTGCAGCTGTTGGAGGCATCCAGGCATACTGGGGTTCCTGGCTTACTCATCAAACCTCTAAACTCTCAAGCTCCTCTGACGTCCCCCTTGATTCCTGACTTCGGCAAAGGCTGAGCCAATAATTATTACTTCTCTGGAACTTTCTGTTGCCTGTTCAGTTCCCTTGGATTTTGTATGCTTGGTAGAACCAAGCCGAGTATCACACAATATCCATCCCAGGAACCAGCCTTCCAGATGGGCCAATAACTGCCCTACCTGACCACTGGCTTCCCTTTTTTTGCAAGACCCTCTAAGGCTCCAATATGTTTCTCATTAAAACCTTCTGAAAGTATTCAATACTGGAAGTAACAGTGGAAAGTGCGGTGACCTGACAGATTAGTTTCAGATTTGTGGAAATCCTCTTGATATGTATATTCTTGGTTTGCAACTACAATTTTCAATGTTGAAAAAAATAAATTGAGCTTTAATGGTTCATGCTAATAATAAATTAGACATTAATCATTTTTAGGAAAAATACTACATAGAAATCAGATAAATTTTCACATACAAAGACAAGTATTTGGGAAAATATGAAACATGCCCTGTTATGAAAAATACAGGATAACTTGCTTCATGTTTATTCCAGAATTATTATGAAAATATAGATTACTATTCAGCTTTATGCTCTTAGCATAAGCTATGTATCTCTTATATTAGTTAATATCTACAAGCTAAATTTAGGCAGAGTGTGGGGGGTTCATGCTTGTAATTTTAGTTCTGGAGAGTCAGAGGTAGAAAGATCAGATGTTCAAGGCAACCCTCAGGAACATAGCAAGTTCCAGGGTATGACCTGGGTCACACAAGACCCTGTTCCACAAACCCAAAGGGAAAGAAAGAAATAAAATGTCTGATACCACTTGCTCTTGTTCCTGTTCCAGAACGTTCTGTAGCAGTTTCTGCTTGGTGCTAAATTCTTGATGTAGACTTTCCCATTTCGTTCTCATCTGGTCTTCAGCAAATGATTTTGTCCCTTCCATCCCCAACTCCTGGGATAACACAGCAGGTTTTTCACTATTAGAAGAATAAATAATCTAAGTTTAAAATGTGTGAGATAAAATGAAAGAAAAAAGGAAGGGAGGGAGGGAAAGAGGGAGGGAGAAAAGAAGGAAGGAAGGGAAAAAAGAGACAGATAACTTATTTGGTATTAATAGACCTGGCCTCAAAAACTGGACAAAGATTCTTAGTCATTGGCTTGCACCTTAAAAATATAAATTAAAATAGAAACATTGAGACAATAAGCATATTCATCTTCACGTATCTGGATCACAAACACTTGAGTATTAAAAATGAATTGAAAATGGCCAAGTGTTAAATAAAATAACTGCAAGCTTCAGAATCAGGAAGTACAGTGTGACCACTGACCAGGGTCCTGTGACAGATAGCCTATACATTTATTCAAAATCTGGACAACGTTAGTCTAGTGAGAGTTTTTACCACAAGACCAAGGGACATTGAGGACACACTGTAGAGGGACAGATGAGGGGCCAGAAGCAGTGCTGGGTGAGGAGTAAGACTTTCAATCTCTGATCTGAGGCTGGGGGCTGGGGTCTGTGGTAGAGCGCTTGCCTTGACATGCATGAAGCCCTGGGTTTCATCCCCCTCATGCAGGAAACAGGACAGGCAAGCAGAATTCCTATGACAGCAGTTAGCATTGTGACATTGGGTAAGTTGTGTCATATCTCTGAGCCTCAGTTTTCTCAACATGTGAATGAACATGGCATCCATGCAATGCAGGGGTATTTTGTCTGTTTCATGGGACTTTAAGACAGGGTTTTTCTGTGTAACCTTGGCTTTCCTGGAACTTGCTTTGTTCACCAGGCTGGCCTTAAGCTCACAGAGATCCACCTGCCTCTGCCTCCCAAGTGCTAGGATGAAAGATGTGTGCCACCACCACTTGGCTCATGTCATGCAGTTTTGAAAATTAAATAGAACACATGTGACTCTATAGCTATGTGTGATGAATGGCGATCATTTACTATGTGGGGTTAATAATCTATGTGTTGACATACACCGACCTTAAAAATCAATATTGAAAAAAGTACCTATAATTGTATGAAACTTTTAAGAGAAACACTTTCAAATGGAAAGTTTTAAAGCTCCTATGAAAGTAAGATTCCTTATGATATTTTTTCTGTGTTTGTTACCGTGTACCCATCTCCATTCATTAGTTCTGCATGAAAATTCAGTATCAAACCAAGGGGGCAGTTACTGCCCAGATTCTTCTATTTCCTGAGCGACATATATAAAAACAGAGCAATTAGACTTCAATTAGAATGTAGTCTTTTCATTTCTCATGGGAAAATATTCTCTCGTGTCAGCGAATTCTTGGTTGGTTTTCCTTTGTAGCCTTAGAAATAACTAGAGATTGACCAGAGCCTGTGAACTGGGCTCCATTGCACTGAGGGGTAGTTTCTCTTAGGAATTTATATAACCATCAAAAAATGTGTGAGTTGTATTTTTTAAGTGAATCTTCCACAGAAAGTTAGCGTTGCAGGACAAATTTCTTTTTACATGAGAATAATATTTGGAGATGTAACTTGTAGATGTTTATCTGCCATTTGGGTTCTGGCCAATGCTGGAGGCCAAGGAGAAGGGGAGGGGNTTTTTTTTTTTAACCACAGAAAAGTTGCACAAGATTCCCACAGCTCTTTTGTGGAACCAATTGTCTGCCAAGCAGACAGCACAGACAGTCTTCTTTGTAAAGACAGAGAAGGGAAAGAACGCGAGAAACTGTGGGGGATGTGTGAGCACCTCAGAGGTCCTGGGAGTGGTAGTGGAGTGAAGAGACCCCCGCTCTGGCAGCCTGGAGAAGCGTCCCCTTGTCCGGGGCTTTATGACTGATGTATCTTAAAGGCCTTAATACAAACCCTGTCCTGATTCAGATTTTAAAGGGAGCTCTTTTTTGTATCATTGTCAAAACGTTTTGCAATGCTGGTTGCTGCTTATTATTCTAACTCTATTAATAAGTGAGCCAAGGTCCCAAGGCCAGTGGCTCAGAAGACAGGTATGTCCCATGGCTGCAGTTCCTTCACCTTTCCACCTGTGAATACTCCACTTTTTCTTCTCTACTATTTCATCTTTCTATAAGACTTTTAAAATGTCCACTCCAGACCAGGTCCCCAGGCTCCAAAATTTTACATGTAGAAATTATAGGGAGAGACTTATTAAGGGGCCATAAACACTTAATCTGCTCATACATTGATTTTTTAAAAAGGATGTTCTAGGTGAGTTCTTAAGAGGAAAATGCTCTGTGGTTAGGTATAGTCACCAGTTGAAAATACTATAGATCCAGTTTGATATTGCGTTTCCCATTTGACTCCAGGGACTTGGGTGTCCCTGGAATAGATGTGCTGGGCCGCCTCCAGGAAGGCAAACTCTTTAGTCATTATTATTAGCCACTTTTCTATCCACACGACAAAACGCCTGGCAGTGTGGGAGCGTTTAATATCCCAAAGTGAAGTGGGGGTACCTTGTGTGGAAGTTTGGAAAAAGTGACCGGAGCGGGAGGTTCAGTTTTTCAAATGACAGGGAAACACGACAGGGAGAGAAAGCTGCAGACTTTCAAAACATACCCAAGGCCTTCTGAGCCATCCACGGCAGAACTCTGGGTCAGAATCTCCTCTCCACGGCTAGCAACAGAGCGGAGGAGGCTCTTCTGCTCAGCTAGCTCCTGCTCGAACTCCTGCACAAACGCAAACACGGCTGTCACCTGAGAGGACTGTCTACTGTCACCATCACTGCTCTCTAGCTACAGAACATCAAGAGCTTGAACAACTGTGAATCTGAGCACAGGGTAAAAGACACAGTCTAGGCAAATTCTTGTCCTCTTGGGGAGGGGGGGAGCATCAGGAACAGAAAATTTTTGCTAAACAATGGTGCCCCCATGTGGTCAAAGATGTTCCTTTCTTTCAAAGTCAATGCTGCCTTGAGCTAGCCAGGACAGAGACTCCATAATGTAAGATGTGAAAGTCTTCAACTTTATTAGCTGCATTATCAGGGGATGGGATTTGACCTTTTACTCATTCCCAGTAAATTTGCTTAAGTTTGAGTTCTAGACAGGAGAAATACTTAAGTGTGCCTTTTACATGAAGTTAGTGTCTCCAAGCGAATTAATCAACAGAAATCATTTGTATCATAACCATTTATGATCTGATCTCAAGAGGCATCTACTCGAAAGTAAAAAAAAAAACAAACCACATTTCATGTCTTAAAAAATATGCATTCCAGAGCTTTGCCCATTCTCAGAAGCTTTCCTGGGACTTTATAATTATCATAGAATAAGATGTAAACAAGGTCAAATCAGAAAGCAAAATGTCCCCGAGGAGGCAGGCTACAGCTGAATCTTATGGCTTCCCGATGACCAGTCATCCCACCATCCCATCAGTTAGGGAGAAGCATGGTAAAAAAAAAAGGCTAGTTATGCCCGGCTTCATTCAGAAATAAGGTAAAGTCAATCAGTGACGAGGCTGGGGATGTCATCCAAGGCCTGGCCTGGCTTCCACTCCCAGAACTGAAAACAAAACAAGAGTACATCCACAAAACCTTGACTGTAGGAACAACCCACTCAAGTTCTTCCCACGGCAGAGCTGCCGTCTAGAGGAAGGTAGGAGATGCTTTACTTTCTGTTGCTGGAGGCTGCTTTGCCGCTGATGGGTCCGTGTGGTACGGGCTTGGGCCAGCCATTCCTGTACTCCAGGGCTCTGAGTAGCTGTGAGATCAAAATCGTTCTCTTCTTTCTCTTGTGTGGCTCCCTGCTTTGAATGAAATAGGATGAGAATCAAGGGTCAAACCACCCACAGGAAAACCTCACCCCAGTGGGGAGAGGACTCCTCCAGTGTGGTTTGTATGACGTCAAACCACCACCGTCTGGACATGATACCACGTATTTTTCAAAGATGGCGACCCAAAACACATCTAAGTTGTGTTTTTAGTTGTGACAGTTTTAGGGACAAGAAGAATAAACAGATTGTGCCCAGAAGCATTTATAGGGAAGCCCATCTTTTTTCAAAGTAGTCATCAAATACTTTTCCAATTTTTTTCCACATAAAACACCCCTCTTATGAACTGTTTTAAGTCACACAAAGGTAAAATGTTACCCAGATAATCATTACAAGTCAAAATTTTCTGTCCTTTCTCTAAAAGCTTTCCCCTGCCACCATCCGCCCAGGTCACATGGTATCCACAATAGGTACAATAGCAAGTACTTGCTTCCCAATGAGTTTTCTAGATGATTGTCAACCAAAGAGATTAATGCCTTTGAGAAACAGGAAGTCCATAGCTGAGTTTACATCCTAGAATTCAGGAAGAGCAAAGCATGATGGACTAATCATGACTACCATCTTGGCTGGGGGAGGGTACACAGGAGAATAGTAAGGCATACTTCTCCATGTGTCTGTAGGTAATGAGGGCTCCAATCTAATCCATGGTTTTAATCCACCCATGGATTCAATATCTAAAAAGACAATTAGGAAGTAGTAGAACCAACCAAAAAGCAGCCCAGTTATGGGAAGAATGAGATTGGTGGCATTTGAAGGGTACATCTTGGTCCTGGTCCTATTCTAGTATTCTCTCTGGGGCTTTTTTTTTTTTGCCTTGCCAGAGTGGAGAAGCTTGACTTCGCCATGCCCCTAGGCCATGATGCCCTTGCCTTGCCACTAATGCTCACAGGAGGCCATGGAGTCAAACCTCTGAAAACATAAGCAAAAATAAATCTTTCATCCTTAATGTTCTTTCTGTCATGTGTCTAGTCATGGTACTGACATGTTTAGCAACATGCAGCAAGAGTTTCTAACATGCCTGAACATCCTCTGCCCTCTACCCCAGCCTTGCCTCTTCAACTGGTTTTTCAAGAGCTGCAGGAAGTGGTCAACCACCAGAACAATCCTCCCTCCGAGCGCTTCAGGAGGCAGGAAGCCTTAGCCCACGCCCACCTCCGATGGCAGTGCACTGCATAAGACGGCAGCCCTAGCTCAATTCAGTGGGTTAAAATAAAAAGAAAAGAACAAAAAGAGGACGTTGAGTTGGGAGGGAGATGTTTCGAGTTGGGAGGGAGATGCTTCGAGTTGGGAGGGAGATGCTTCGAGTTGGGAGGGAGATGTTTTGAGGGCCCTAGGGCAGTTGAGGAGCTGAGTAAGAAGTGAACATGATCAAGAAATATTGTATACTGTGTATACGTATAAAAGTTTCAAAGATTAAGTAAAATTGTAAAAAGCTATAAAAATTAAAATTATAAAAAGCTTGTGAAATAAAGTATAAAGAAAGAAAGAAAAGTGGGGCTTCAGGCTCCACCTATGAATCCCCTAGGCTTGAATTAATTCTAGGACTCGTGATTTGTGAATGTCTGCTATTCAAAGAGATCTATTTATATACTTCTGGATAATAAATTGGTCCTGGTGGCCTGGAGGCAAAGACAGAGTTCTTTGAGTTCAAGGCCAGCTTGTTCTACAGAGCAAGTTCCAGGACAGCCAGGGCTACATAATAAACACATAGTGCCCCATCCTGTCCACCCCCCAAACAATAAATAGCTCCTGTTCAAACAAGACTTTTGGGGGCTGGAGAGATGGCTCAGTGGTTAAGAGCATTGCCTGCTCTT
>LOJH01049417.1:0-10516 GCA_001685095.1 Ellobius talpinus
TCCCAAAGAAATCACACAGAGGTCTACATTAACTATAAACTGATTAGCCTAGTAGCTCAGACTTCTTATTAACTCTTTTAACTTATATTAGCCCATTATTCTTCTCTACGTTAGCCACATGGCTTGTACCTTTTATTGGCAAGGCAGTCACATCTTGCTTGTTCTGTGGCTGGGTCAGGACTTCAGAGGAATGGGCTTCCTTTTTCCCAGAATTCTCCTGTTCTCCTTGACCTGCCTCTACTTCCTGTCTGGTTGTCCTGCCTCTACTTCCTGCCTGGCTACTGGCCAATCAGCATTTATCTAAAATATAATTGACAGAATACAGACCATGGTCCCACACCAAAATAGATTCCTCCTTTATCTAAGGTGATAGTTTCAGCAAGCTGATTCTGCCCACAGGAAAATTAACTTTCGTATATTTCTCAGCACAAAAGTGAGCATGCTACCTGTGATACTCTGTACTTTCAATTTGCCCATTAATAGAGAATACACTTATTTTTAGGAATGCAATACCAGGACTGACTGGTCTTGTTTCGCAGTACACACACACACACACACACATACCACATCATATGCATAATATGAGTATAAATGTGGGTAGGCGTGTAGTATTTGTAAAAGTCAGAACAACTTCCATGAGATAGTGCTCTCCACCTTCTAAGCAAGGTCTTTTGTTTCTGCCCCTGAGCTAAGTACTCCAGGAGAGCTGGTCTGAAAGCTTCCAGGTTTGGGGTAATTTTCTGTCTTCACCTGCCTCTCACAGTGTGTGTGCTGGAATTATAGACGTACTCCATCAATTCCTACTTTTGAACTGGGTTCTGATGATATAATTCACATGTTCCAAGTTTACATGACAAGCAGTCCTACCCACTGGCCCATCTCCTTGGATCTTGCTTACACTCTTTTAAGATGCTAGCTGCTCTAAGGGATAAATCCTAATGTCTCAGAGGCTGTTCTCAGTGGAAACTCATTTTTGCTCACATGATAAGAGACAGGATTACCTCCAAATGGTTAAGTCAAGGCTCTGAGTGCATCCTATAAAACCTTTTGAACCTAAACTGCACAAAATGAAGAATAACTATGTGCCTTTTAAATAAACAGAGACAAAGAATGCAGATTTAAATAAATGTGGGAGATTTTGAGGACCCATATGGGCATATAAAATTTCCTTTCTCATTCCTGTCTATCAGAACAATTTAGAAATGGTGTCTTTATAATCATTGTGGAGAGTAGAAGCTTTGGTGATAAGCCTACTATCTGAAACTTAATTATTTATGCTTACCTTCCATGTTACTTTACAACTTTACATAATCTCACTCCTCTTAGCAATCACACCAGCTGCTGCAAAGACAATCCTTGTGAGTAAATTTTAGTACATATATTAAGTCCAAAAACTCATTTTTCTGAAGGAAAATGCTTAGTTAAAAAAGTAGGAGCACTTTTGAATTTTTATCATTGCTTCTTTCTAAAAATACATTTATTAATTACATGCCTACCTATAATTAGTGAAATTCTCCCACATCTCCCCTTGCCAATTTAGTGCAGCATCACTACTCACCTGTGTCAGTCTGATGAGGGAGTAACATCTCAGTGTGACCTTAATTTGCAGTCCTTCCTCTAACAACTGAATAGTTCCTTTGTATTCACCAATTTCTGTTATCCTTCAGTATTGATAGGTTGTTCATTCTGGCTAGTTGTCTACTAATGAATCAGAGCAGAGCAGATATAACTCTTCATTTAATCATTCCTATGGCATTGGAAATGTCTTACCCTGTAACTGCATTGAATTATATTTGTACTTTAGGAAATGATATTTTTTTAGAAAAAATGAATGAATTCCTAAGAATGATTAGTTGTGGCATTGTTGGAGGAAATGTGTTGCTGAGGGTAGCCTTGGGAGGATTTCTAAAACCTCAAACAGGCTCAACATCTCTCTGTCTCTGCCTCTGTCTCCTCCCCACCCCCGCTGTGGCTCAGGGCATAGCTCTCGGCTACCTCTCTAGCACACCTGCTTTCCATCATGCTCCCTGCCTTGATGAAGATGTTCGAAGCCTCTGAAACTAAAGAAGTCCCGATAAATGCTTTCTTGGTCATGGTGTCTCTTCACAGTTATAGAACAGTGATGAAGTTATTACACAGTGAAGATTTAGGAGAGTTGAGGAAATGAAACAGAGCAATCGGTTTTAGTTCTTGCTTCACCTGTTTTTACATTCCTTGGTTAAATACTCTTATAAAGATCATTATTGGACAAATATTGAAAAGCAAAACTGTGAAACAAATTTTTTATGGAAACATAAGAAGGCAGAAAGAGTAAAATGAAATTTTCATTCTCATTGCTTAATTCAATTCAATTAAAGATTAATTTGACTTTATAGGTAGGCACTTGGATACATTTACATGTATCTGTGCAGTTGCTGTGCATATATATATGGATGATATGCCTATTTTCTTGATCAATGCAGGATATTTGAAGAAAAAATTTGGATTGTTACCTAAGTTCTTTGATATCATTAAAATGAGAATTTGGTTGGCTAAGAAGCAATATTAATTGAACAGCTTAAAAAATGATGGTCAAATTTCATGGACAGTAATTAAAATTGAATATATCAGTAAGAGAGCTTCATAGTCAGTGGAAGAGAGAGAAGGCAGGAAGGAAGAAAGGCAGAAACAGAGAGATGGAGAGGATGAAAATGAGAACTGGAAGGAGGTATTGTATGTTTGATTGTAGCAACTCCAGTGAGCCAAAATTGACCACAAAGGTGAGGACCAGTCATTCAGAGAGAAGAAAAGTCTCATCAGAGGTACTTAAGGCTTCTAAGAAAAGTGGCCACATTCTGCCTCTTTGCCATATTTGGGGCCTAGTGGGACTCAAGAAGCTAGGGCAACAAAGCAAATAATCTCATGGTGGTTAGGACTGTTCTGACTCTTGGTTCACTACTGCCTTTCTATCCTCTTAGGAATTTCAGAGCAGAGAGCTCCAAGGCTTAAAATGGCAAGCTGAAGTGGTAACAAAGTCATTATAATCCTAAACATACTTCTTTTTGCAATGTTTTGAATTAAGAAAGAGCATATTCCTCATCTACATATTCTTGCCTCACTGACCTAACTGGATTTAGTGAAGATGGTAGATCTTCAGTGCTTTAGGGAAATAAATGAATAAATAACTGGATAAAGGGGAAGCCATAGTCTCATGCAGAAATTGACTTCAAAAACATTTTAAGTGATAAAACAATCCCATGAGAAAACAAAATGTAAATATTGAGTCTCATATAGACTTGAAAGCACATTTAATAAGCATCACATTCAAACAAAATCAACACAAAGCACAGTGATTCAAAGCATAGGTTTGGAACATCAAAGCTGTAGTTTGGAACATTGTGGTTTGATGTGTGTTTAACTGGTTCCCTAAGGAATAGGCTTAAAGTTAATGAACTTGGGCCATTTGGAATGCCTAGCAGCCTTTCAGAAGGTATTGGCCATGCTGCAGAAATCCAGAGTGAGCACCCTGGAGGCCATCTACAGAATCACTTTTGCCATAACAGAGTCATGAGTATGGCATATGAAAGAAAAAACATTATTTCAAATGAAGAATATCAACTAGAAAATAGCATTCTTGTTTTGGGAAAAAATCATTCTCATGAATTTTTAAGGGATGGAGACTGGTTGTTTGTGCGATAAACCAAAACCATTACCTTCACACGGAAAAATAAATCGTTAATGAGCTGTATGGGTAAGGCTTCGTTTGGTGACTCCCAGAAGGGAAGAACATGGCATTTTATGGTAGCTGTTTGTTCAGTAATGCAAGAAAGGTTTAGACAGGTTTGATAATAATGAAATAACATTATATTAGCTCTAGCTTTTATTATGTCTTATCCAGAGGCACACATGGTGCTCTATCCTCTCCTCTCCCTCCAATCTCTCTCCCTTGCTCTATGTCCTGCATCAGAATTTTGGAAGGAAAGAAAAGGCAGAACTGATTTTGACAAAATATTTTTAGTTGTATTTTTAAAATCTTGAATATGTACAGTTCTACCTTTGTAAACAACTAAATCAGCATCAACTCAGTGGGCTGCTGTGATTAGACGCATTTCCCTTTGTTGCATTCTGGCCCTTCTGCAGTCCTTTAGCCATGCTGTGGTAACAATGTTCCATTTAAATAAAGCCAGAATATAACATTCCTTTGGTTTTCAGACCTTACATCATCTGACCTCTGGCTACATCACTGACATTGTTTCTTAGTCTTTACCAACCTTCAGTTTTAATTTCTTATTCCATGTAGGAGGATTGGAATTTTTCTGTACATTACATCATTCATTTTCTTTCCTTTGAATCATCTTCCTTGGTTGAGAGTTTCTGCTGAAGGATACTTAGGATGCAATTCAGACCTAGTAATTTGGATTCTGTTTCTACCTGGGAAGTCATTGAAACTACATGATTTCTAAAAAAGAAATGTCATACATACTATTCAATAGACACGCCTAATTTAATCTATTTTCAGTACAGCAACTAACCAGAGAAAGGTGATGGTAGACCTCGGAGTTTAGGCTGCAGACTCTGTTAGCTGAACTTCAGAAACTAAAATCCAATGCCACAGAGTACATCAAAGACTTCATCCTCCTCTATTGAAAGCAAAACAACTACTTTTCTAGGGGTCATTTAGATTTTTTCCTGATTATCGGCACGGACAGAGGAAGCGGATTTGCTATCTCAGCCCTTCCCCCTAGGAAATTAGAAACACACACACACACACACACACACACACACACACACACACACACAAGAGAGATGCAGCCTAGCCAATCCCAGAAATTAGAAACACACACACACACACACGAGAAAGAGAGATGCAGCCTAGCTATTTCACCCCCAGAAATTAGAAACACACACACACAGAGAGAGAGAGAGAGTATTCTATTAGTCACTTCAAAATAGAAAATATTGAATATTATAGCTTTCCTTTTAGTTATATTTAAAAAAATATTCATTTTCTTCATTTGTTTAAGTAAAAGACAAGCATGGTGACTTCAAGCAACAACAATCATTTATCTCTCAGTTGTTAGAAGTCTGAGGGGAACTGACTGAGTTCTCTGCTCATGGTCTTCTAAGGCCAACATCAAGATGTTGATTTGGCCAGGCTTCTACTTGCAGACTTGTGGAAAGGGTGAAATTTCCAGCTAGGGTGGCTGACAAATCCCATTTCGTTGCTGGTGATCTGTGGGTACCAGGTTTTCTGCTGGCTCTCAGATGGGGACTCCACCAAGCTGCTTATATCCAGGCTCACCTGCCAATTTCAAACCATCAACAGCACTCTTAAGTCATGTCTATGCTTAGAACCTCGGACTTTCTCTTCTCCCACCAGCTCAGGGAAATTCTCTGCTACTAAGTCTGATGTAATTATGTTTGGCCTATGCAGATCATTTCTGTTTTAGAGTGAGTCTGTACCAGGTTCCAAGGAATACTGAGAGCTGTTTCTGCGAGACCATTTCAGGAAGTCTGCCGTTGCAATTAGCCTAATTCAGACATTTACTAATATGACTCAAGAGACATTCTCTCATGATCACTCTTTACACTTTAATGTATAATTTCTGGCACTATACAATGAAATCATTCATCTAAAGTGCATGCTCTTAGATTTGAGTTTTTAGGAGTCTCTAAAAGTCATCATCTTTAACAACTAATCACTAAGGAAAATATCAGGGTTCCTGCCCTTGGCAATACAATGAGGCTTTCCCAGTTTTAACGCATTGATTCTGTTTTCTAATTAATTAAACAAACTCCTTGTCTTGTTTGACAGCAGTTCACATGTCTCTTCTTCACTGGGACAGACAGATGATAAAACCATTTGCTGAATTATCAGAACCTACTTCATGTTTAAGTCTCATTTTTTAATTTAATTTTTCATGCATATGGTGTTTTGTCTACATGCATGTCTGCATAACACCTGGTTGCCTGGTACCTACAGAAGC
The DNA here is from genome assembly GCA_001685095.1 of Ellobius talpinus. Lineage (NCBI taxonomy): Eukaryota > Metazoa > Chordata > Mammalia > Rodentia > Cricetidae > Ellobius > Ellobius talpinus. Next base: position 5,967 of record LOJH01049417.1, read on the forward strand.
AAGAAAAGAAATCATTGGACCACCGATACTGGAGGTACAGATGGTTTAGAGTCTTCATGTGGGTGCTGGGAACTGAACCTGGGTTCTCTGGAAGAGCAGCCAATGTCCATCACCTCTGATTCATCTTTCCAGCCCCTTACTATGACTTTTGCTGGTAAGAACAATATAACCAAACCTTCAGTCACTGGTACCTCTGTAAAAATATTTACACTATTTCCTTTTCCTTTATTCTTTCCTGTATTACAACCATTACCATGTCCCAGGAGCTCTTATGTTGCCCCAAATATAAGATACTAGAATAGGACTCTTTCAAGGTCCTTTTCAGCAAGGTGCTAGGATGCAGTGAAAATAATAAATAGCTTAAATTGAGTGAGTACTGGATAAGTCTTAAGATTTTAATACACTGTCCACATTAGTACCAAGGTTTTCAAATTCTAGACTATAATGTTCAGCATTTCCAAAATAATATAAGATGCAACATGTAGCATTTGTAGTTTTTCCAAAGTTGCATTGAATTTTGCAAAGCATCTGGGTCTCAAACCCAGGTGGAGCTGACTTTGGGGACCAGGCTTCTTCCACTTTGCAGTGTCTTCCTGTCAGTATTGCTAATTCATTGACTTTGGAATTGGGTAGGGATTCTAGGCTAGAGAAGTCTACTAAGACATGGTGCTTCATAATGTTTCAGTCCATTTTGTGTTGCTAAAACAAAACACCACAAACTGTGTACTTTATAAAGACAAGAGGTTTATTTAGCACATAACTATTCAAGTTGAAAGTCCAAGATTAAATAGCTCCATCTGCTTCATTTCTAGTAAGAGTCTTCTGGCTGTCAAGATGGCCAGAAGGCAAGGCAGATGGCACCACATAGTGAAAGTATGTGTGAGAGCTGAGAGCAGCATGAACAGAAGAGAGACTCAAGGAGGTGCCAAGATCATTCACACCAATCCACTCCTGTGAATACTAATCTGGCTCCATCCAAACTAGAATCCTACCAGACAGTCCTGGTCCCTTCAAAAAGCTTAAATATCTCCCTGCAAGGTGTACCTCACAATGCTGACATTGCCAGAATCAATCTTCCAAAACATGACCACAGTATATCTAAGCCACAGCACACACACATCATGTGTATAACTGTTGGGGTCCCTGGCACTCTAAGATCTAGAGACCCTTTTGTTTTGGATCTTATAAAAGTTACAAGAATGAGCTTTAGCTACATGGTGGTGTGACAGATAGTTCTGCTTAGGAATAGCCAGATTTTCCATAAAATTGAAAGATGATTTCAGATCTGCACAAAAGGTGAAGACAGGGAAGAATCCTAACCATGGGCAAAGAGAAGACAAAAGACAGTCAAGATAATTAAACATGTTTCCTGATTAGCTTAAGATACTGTTTAGGAAGATTGAGAACCATGGGTTTAGGGCTGGACTCTAGAACATAAGCAGTAGGTTTGGGTTGATGCTTCTGATGAAATAGTGGTGAATGAAGGAGGAAAATGAAGTTCAGATGGATGCTGTCCATTTCTGTGACTTGGAATTTGTTAGTAGGCATATGATTGTTATAGGACAGAATGTTACTTCATATGCAAATTTATTGAATGTCTTAGCAAGCAAGTAAGATGCAGGCTGGTATTAATGATGGAATCTGTCTGTCTTGAGTATGTCTTTGTAGTTCTCATTCTAGAGGAGCCACCAAAGTTGCTACGGCAGCAAGGTTAGTGCCCATTTGGAAAAGCAGCTATTTCTGCAGCCTACATTTTCCCCATCTTGCTTAGTCAGGTAGGCTAAAAATTTAGGAAGAAAATACATTGGCTTAAAATATAGACTTTATATTTATAGACCTATGCAGAATGTACCAAGAATAACAGAAGAAAATCTGTCATGATAACATTTTTACCATGATGAATAAAATTATGTTAAAAAGGGCTGTCATCAAAGGATGTGTGTGTGTATAATCTTTTGTGATGATTCCATTAGGATAAAGGAGATGTTATTAGGTGTTACAAAGTTTTACTTCATATACATTGTTTTATCTGAAGAATAAGTTGAATACTGACTACTATGGTTTTAATGAATGTGTTTGCTGAATTATGCTAATTATGTCTCGAGTTTGTTAAAGACCTTCCTTCCCCTTATTGGTAAAGGGCTTCTGTTGCCTTTCTGTTTCAATAATCAATGACAACATTAGTTAAGTTCTCTTTCATAAAATCAAACTTAAAATAAATGAGATAAAACTGATAGTATCATTTTTAAAGGGAAAAAAACATGGATTTTGTTTCCTCAGAGCACATGTAAGCTCCAATCAATCATATACTTGTCTTTTCAACTCTCATACATTGCTGGGATGCCATTGAAGGCCTGTGGCAGGACAGAATGGGGTCAAATAAACATATGCTGGAAGGATGTGGGGCAGTGATTTTAGACCCAACAAATATTACTGAGCTATCCATAGGCAAAAGGAGCTGACAAATGGCCATTGAAATAATTGCCTTAAATATACGAGATGGTGCTTTCAAAAGACAATTGAAAAAAATTTGAATTCTATATTTTGACAAGTATCCTGCTTCCCTTGAGAGTGAAATACCTGTCAGGATAATTGATAACCTGCCTTTCTATTAATTTGACACATTGCAGGCTAAACAAAGCCAATATCTATTTCATAGTAAATAATGAAGGATGATTTAATATTGGGACAAAGAAACACAAGTCAAATAATGTATGATGACTATAAATATGTCACCTGCTGTAGGCTGACAAAAGAATTTTCTTCTATTTGCTCATTGAGAAAATGAACCAGGATTGTCTGCTGTAAGAAATACTTCACACCCCACTTAAACTGATGCAATGAGAAAATAAAGCCATATATTTAATTCATGATGTGGTTTGAAGATAAGAGTGCATATAAAACGCGAAAAACTTTTATAATCTTCTTTGACAGTGATATAGTTAAACTCAGTTGGTATCAGAAATTTCATCTAGTAAATTAATCAGACAACTGCATTTAGATCATCCCCTTGTTCCAATTTCATTTCTTTGTTTAGGCTCTTGATTGACTTTGGTAATCTATATGAACTAAAAGATGGAAAGCCATGGTTGAGACTACAATTATAAAGTGGACAGCAACCATGAATTGTAGATCATTTTAATTGGGTCAAAACCTCTTTCATCAAAGGCAGATGGTTTTAAGCATCTTCCACTTGCTCTTATACCTATGTGCCGACTCCAACTTATTGCTGACTGCTGAGCCTACAACACCATCAAGAGACTTCCTCGATGACCTGAGGAACAATCCAAAGCTTAAATAAAGCATAACAGGGCTGCTAAGAAGGCTCAATGGTTAAGAGTATTGCTGCTCTTGCAGAAGACCAGATTCTTTACCCAGTCCTCATGTCTCATAGTTTACCACTGTCTCTTCCAGGGATATCTGAAGCCCCTAGCCTCCATGGACACATACATTCCTGGTCACATATCCACTTGCAGGCACATGTGTGTACACATAATTAGAAATAATCTTTAAAGTTAAAGACAAAATATTTGAAAATGAGGGAAGTCAATGTCCAGAATGCAAGAACAAATTTCTGAATCCAGACATGTGGATGTTGCCTGTGCTCAGGGGGATTTTCAGTTTCTAAATTTGACTTCAGTATTTTGATCTAGAACTTCACAACCTGCATTTCCCCTTCCACATCAAAAGAAGGTCAGTATATCCAAACACAGGATACATTTGGAACATTTGAAATGTTCTCTCTTGAGTCTTAAAGTAGGTTTTTGATCACAATCCAGCCAGTGCCTTGTTCTTGCTGCTTTATGTGATGTAATGGAGAACACTGCATTTCTCCATATTTTTAATTTAAAAATTTATATCTTATTTTAGGTTAAAAAAATCACTTAAAAAAAGAAAGACATGCATGTGAAAACCAGCATCTAAAAATAGCTCCCGACTATGAGGCACAGTAAGGAATGTCGTCTTCCTTACAATTAAACATGTACCAGAATACTGATGTGAAGGCAGCTGCATCCAATATGGAAAGAAGGAGGAAATGGGGAACTTTCTCCCTAGGAAAAAAGGTTTAAACTTTCTGTTTACAAGGAGTTAAGGTTATTAATTATCCTAAAGTAGGTCTTTTGAATTCTATCTTAAATGCTTCTCATTTGAAAACATGTGCATATGCACACACCTGAAGAATGAATGCGGGGTGATGCTTGGAAATGTGAGGTCTGTGTGGTTCCCAGCAGAAGTTGAAAAGTTAAGATGCAAAGAGCTTAGTTAAAATTGTGCCAAATAAAAAGAGCCATCGTGGATTTATAACAATAGCCACAGGGTTTTTTTCTTTTTATTAAAGTTAAATACATCTTTACTAGAGACAAGCTTATAACAGGAGCAAGAGATGGTTGTCGTAGGGTATGGAGTGAGCAGGTGTGTGTTTATAACCTATTCCCCTTTCTCACAAGTAAATAAATGATTGTGAATTCGCTCCTTGCAGGGCTGCTGGAGCACCATCCGCTCCTTCAGCCAATAGCCGCTGAAATACCAGCCCACTGGGGCGTGGTCTA
>LOJH01049417.1:10545-23408 GCA_001685095.1 Ellobius talpinus
TAAAATAAATACCCCTTTAAATCCTAACTGGTGTGGGATTGTTTCACGCAGTATTGCAGCACTCTGAGAAATGTGTTTTATAAATGTACTTTTGAAAATAAAATCCATCAAGTCGGCTGTTAAAATTGCTATTAAAAACAATGTCTACAACCTCCTTAAGATCCAAAAGTAACAGCAGAAAATGAAAAACATTACTGGCAAATTATTCTGTGAGACAAAACTTTAAAGGATTTTCTGCTTCTGTAAATGTGAGTGATTAAGAGCATTTATGTCCATATACACAAGGCTGGTGCTGATGTACAGCAGTGTTGGGGATGACTGAAGCCTAGGGTATAGCTACAGAAGAGCCTAGAGTGCAGCTAGTCTCTGAGCCTGTATCTGGACTCAGTCTGCGCTTATTTCTAAGTAGAACCTAACTCCATTGATTGTCTTCTTTCCTTTCCCTCTGGACAATGTTTTTTGTTTCATTTTTTAAACAAACATTGGTGATCTTTGAAGCCGAGGCCCAGGCATTTTCTTTTATTTCAAAGGGAATTCTATGACAACGACTATGAGACCATGAGTATGAAATAAGGTGAACAAATTATGGGTATGAAATGTTGACAGTGGGGTAATCTAATCATCTGGTTTCCAGACTCTTAAGGACCCACGCTGGTTTACTAATACTGTCCTTACTATCAAAATAAAATCTTCATGTGATTGAAATTTCAACATTCTTAGACTCGTGCTTAAGGACTACCCACTTGATAACAATGCTTATTATTATTATTTGTTTTGTTGGGGTTTTTTTTTGAGATAATTGTTTCTCTATATAGATAGCTCTGTCTGCCCTAAAGCTCACTTAGTAGATCAGGCTGGACTCAAACTCAAAGATTCACCGGCCTCTGCCTCCCAAGTGCTGGAATTAAAAGCATGTGCCACCATGCCTAGCTATAATGTATGTTTAAAAAAAAGAATGTGCCCTTAATACAAAAGGTTTATGGTGCCAAAGTTGTAGGCAATGTGCATACTATATATCTATAATTCATTAAAAATGTGGAAAAGTGAAATAAAATGTATTGAGAAATAATGACCTTTTTATTCAAAGAGTCCTCTGATGTTTTTGGACTTCAAGAAATCTAGAAGTCATATCTGCTGTTGTTTTATTTCAGGACAAGCACTGTCTCATAGACAAACCAAATTAAAGTCCAACAGCTCCTTGAACCACAGAGTATTAGAGAAACAAGCAGTTTCCTAAAGTTTAACACAGCATGAAGCCAAAAAAGTCTTAGATGAATGTTTCTTCTTTTGTACAAACATACATATACATACATGATGTGGGATTCCCCTCTGTATGCTGTGAATACCATTGCTTAATAAAGAACTGCTTTGGACCTATAGCAGGGCACAACTTAGCTAGGTGGGGAAAATTAAACTGAATGCCGGGAGAAAGAAGGGTGGAGTCAGGAAGAAGCCATGGAGTCGCCAGAGACAAATGTGCTGAAACTTTGCTGGTAGGCCACCACCTCGTGGTAATGCATAGATTAATGGAGATGGGTTAAATTAAGATATAAGAGTTAGCAAATAAGAAGCTAGAGCTAGGCCAAGCAGTGATATAAATAGTATGGTTTCTGTGTGATTATTTTGGGAGTCTGGGCAGTTGGGAAATGAAGAAAGTGGCCTCCTTAAAACACATACATCTATGTGTATATAAACATGTAATACACATATACATACATATATGTAAATGCATGTATAGGTTTATATGCGCATATATATGTATGTGTGTATGTATATGTATAAATATATGTATGTGTCAATTTGTATATATCTATACATAAAACATTAAATTGCTGCCTTACTGCCTTATTAAAATACCTGCAATTTCACAAAGAACTGACCTATATGAGAGAAATAAGCATATATTAGTTTTTCTAAGCAAAACTTGCCTGAAAGCATACTGGTGGACACAATAAAAATTGTAATACGTCGGAAAGTGGTGTCTTTATACAAGCTATGAGGTTGTAACCTCCAGGCTAAAGGCTTGAATCTTCTATTCTTTGTGTAGTTCCTGACCACAAAGGTGTTAGCTTTTTGCCTTCTTCATTGTATGCTTTCATGAAAAAAAGTAAGATCTGGCTGTATGTCTAGATTAGTGTTTAGTTCATGAAACATGGTAAAAGTGGATTTAAATGTGGGTTTTCCCTTGTCAGTGCTTAGCTGCTGACAGTTCGTCTTGGGAAGGTGCTTTGAACTGTGCACTGAAGTCACTTTCTCTCATCTGATTTTATCACCAACATAGCTGATACCTTTTCATTTGTACATCCTATTCTGTTCATTCTGAATTGAATACAAATTAATTCAGTTCTATGAAAACTTTTCCCTCATCTTCTAAAAGAAGATGCTAAACCTTTCTTTAATAATTATTTCCAGGAGACTATGCAACTAATACAATAAAATAAAGGAAGGGCAAGGCACGAGAACATGAGCAGAGTCAAAGGCTGTAGCAGCTACTACAAGCTGGAAATTTGCAGGGCCATGTGTGAATTACCGCCCTGGGATTTGTCATGCCGTACCAGCCGTGGGAACTTTTCTTTTGATCAACTGGTTTTTGTCAGACCACAGTCAACTGTTCTTCACACAGCCATCTCTGTTGTGCTGTTCTGAGTCAGGTAGCATTCCTTTTGTTTCTGGTGCATGTCACAGGTGGTATAGGCTCTAGAGGCCTTTTCATGTTCCCTAAAAGTAAAAACAAGGTCTAGGTATCAGAAAGCTAATTCAGCACACTAATGTTGCACATACAAACACACACACTCACACGCACATGTATGTATATATACATATATATGAAAGGTAGAGAGAGGACCTTTGTGCAGAGATTGTGTTCTGATAGAAGAGGTTGTTTGGGCACTTACCTTACCATTTTGTATAGTACTTGAATACCATGTAGGAATTGACTTCTTATACCATATGTAAGAGATTTATACAGTGGCTATGAGCCATGATTATAGGGATGAGTAGATTTTATTTAGTCATACTTCTACAAATCTGTAGTCATGCAAACCAGTAGCTTTAAGCAGCTTATGGCTCTTGCAAAGTTGCTTTGTTAGTTATGAGAATAGCTTTTGGAAATACAGTTCAGTGATGTATTTATTCATACAATTTTGCCTTCAGTCTTTTAGTTAGCACAAAATGTTTAGAAAGGAATTGTTTTTTCCACTTTGCTGAGTTCAGTGATAAATGTACAATCACGTTACACAGTCGATAAAGTTTACATGTGTTCAGATGACACATCAAAAGGAAGTAAACTAATGTCATGTATACTTGTAAACTTGTTCTTCATTTATGTATATGAGTACTTTGTCTCTTGGTATCCTTGGAGGTCAGAAGAGTGTTTCAAGTCCCCCAGAAATGAAATTGCCAGCAGGTGAGAACCACCATAAATGGTACTAGAAACTAAACCTATACATGTGTATCAAAGACTTTTTGAGAGTTACATGAGATGAAGACAGAACAAATCTTCTGAGTCTTGATGGACTGGTGTCATCTAGTGAGTTCACTAACCTAGCAGACAGTAGTAGCTGTATTGAGAGTACTTAAATGGACAGGAAACTGAAATTAAAAAAAAAACTTGGGCTAGTTATTACAAAGTCAACTCTAGAGAAATGGATAGTGCGGGGAAGGTTAAGTGTGTAGAGCATCACGATTTGTTGGAGAATTACATTCATTGATGTAGTTATTGACCTTTCATGGTTTTGTCTATGACATTAAAATGCATTTAATTTATTTAAATGTATTTAAATAATTTATTAAATGCATTTAAATGCAGATCAGACTGACTCAGAGTAGAAAGGAAGGTTCTGGAGATGGGAGGCACAGGGATAGAAAGCAGTAGCTGTTTCTTGAGAAGGTACATGCTGCCATAGACCAGTTGGGAGAAACCTGGCCTTACCAAGAAGGACATGGAGAAGCTGAGTTTGTATTTAGGCAGCCTTTTAGAGCTCACAGCCTAAATTTTAAGATGCTTCATACAAAGAGTCAGAAGTATTTTACCTGTTGTAAGACAGAGAAATAAGAGGGAGTTCTTTTTAAAAAAAATCAACTGTCTCATGTATAAGAACATTCTATATTTTAATTTTTAACATTTTGAAGCATTCCTAAAATATCACCAACTATATAAATATCTGACCTATTTGTTTAGAGACAAAAGTTTTAGGTGGACCCTTATTCCTTTATAGTGCATTTCCAATAATAGCCAACATCGATTGAATTTATAGAGACCAGAACACAATTCTAAATGTTTCACACTGATGTTAAATTTTCATCTGCAAAACCATTCTATGAAGCTTATAGTCATATAAATAAAAAACAGGATTAAAATGTAATGCTTATGTTACTCATTCAGTAGTTCAATGAATGCAATTAATTTATGAATTCCTTGTCATATCCTAAGAATGAAGCTGTAATTCAAGCCAAGGGGAGCACAAATAAGTTTGTTTAATTTGTGGCATTGAGAGAATAAGCTCTAACTCTGGTTATTTAAATGACAATTGTCCTAATAATGCATATATGAAAAAACACTTTATATGTTGATAGTTGAACTGCCCTTCACAGGCATAGATCTAATCATTGCAGATTACCTATGTTCATTAAAATTCCTCTTCCTGAAATTTCCAGAAAGTGAAACTTGAATTTGACATATGCCAAACACTACATCAAATCACATAAAAGAATGTCTACTCACTAATAAGTGGGTTTTAAATATAAAGCAAAGATAACCAACCCACAAATCACAATTCCAGACAACCTAGACAACAATGAGGACCCTAAGAGAAACATACGTGAATCTAATCTACATGGGAAGTAGAAAAAGGCAAGATCTTCTGAGTAAATTGGGAACATCAGGACCATGGGAGAGGGTTGAAGGGGAGGGGAGAGGAAAAAAGGAGAGCAGAGAAAAATGTAGAGCTCAATAAAATCAATTAAAAAATTAAAAAAAAATTCACACTAGGCTATAGCCTCCTAGCATTTCATATAGTCCTCGTTTCTCTTCAACCCTCACATTCTCTTGTGTCTCATTTATGTAGAGTGTATTTATTTCTATGGTTGCATCTGTATTAAAGATGTACACGCTCTTTTCTGTTCATTATTTCTTAATCAGCATGGCATAGACATTATTTATCTAGCATTTATATTGCATTGAGCAATGGAAGTAATCTAAAACTTAGTAGAGCTTAGTACTTGTAGAGAGTCCTGAAATAAATTATTCTCAAACCAAGGAAGCACTCTACAGCATTTTATGGGGGACTTCTAGTACAACTTTGTAAGTAACTACATGGTTACATCTTTTCTCTGCCCCTTTTTCTCTTCTCCATACTCCCTCTTCTCTCTCCCCATCCCCCTTATGGGTATTTCTATTTTCTCTTTCAGGATGTACTGATCTCACTGTCGGGCAGACATTATTACTACTGCTGCAAACCGTGGCAGGAGGGAGGGCTAGGCTAGCTTGTCCCTTCCCGGCCTCACTGCATCATGGCAGTCTTCCTTGATGTTTGCTGGGTTTTCCTTGTTCTTGGGAAGGGCAATTTTCCACTTTTCTTGTTTTAAAAAACACTCCTATTTATTACGATTGCTTCACTGGTCGACCCAAGATGGAAATGGATTTTGCTATTCATTCCTGTGTGCTCCATTCTATTTTAATGTCCCTCTGCAATGATTTTAATGGTCTTTGTGTCACTCTTTTCTAACTGCGTCACCTTCCAATTCTCCCATCCATGGAGCAAGGTGATTAATTATTCAATACTAATGCCTATTGGGCATTTATAAACAAAACCCATGATAAGCCCTGGGAATAAAATAATTAAAATATCAAACTAAAACCTATGAATACTCAGACGCATCTCATCATCATACAATCAAGATTTAAAACTGATTAGGAACCCTCTTGAAAGCTGCATGCTATTTGTATGTACTTTGGGCATTAGCTAACTGGTTGGAGAGCTCTTCCCTGGACAAGACTAGCCTACTCTCAGGATTCCTTAGTTGCTTATACTCCTTTAGGTAGGGTTGAGGACCCATGAACTTCCCCCATATACACTGACATGTCTATTATTGTTGTCTTTGTTCAGCTCATACTTAGGCAGCGTTGCTGGTGAGACTTTGAGGCTGTACTTCTGACATTTCTAAGAAATACAATCTCTCAGCAAACTTTCTATTGCAAGTATTTAAAATGTAGTTAGGGATTATGCTGGTTTGTCAATTGGTGGTTGTAGAGTACAGACTAAGCAGACTTAAATACTTAAATTATGGTGTGTGTGTATAATTTTGAATTAAAAATTTAAATTTAAAAATCCGCATGCCTCTTTGCTTTGCCTTATGAGCCCTTGCTATGATGAAGCTTTGCCATTTGTATTTTAGCTTCCTATGTTCGCAGTAACAATTCACTACCAACTGAATGAATCAAATTAAGAGATACTGGTTTTGTTGTTTAATAGTCCTGAGATAAAGAATCCTGAAATTAGAGTGTGTACTACTTTGGCTCTTTATGGAGGCTCTGGTGAAGAATTTGCCACAGACATTGGTTTTGGCCTTTCTTCAATGGCAGAAACACTTGTCGTTATAAAGCTCTTAGGTTTGTCTGACCAAATTGTGCCCCTTCATCTCCATCACCATATTTTTGTGTGTCCCTCTGCCTTGACCTTTGATTCTTACTAGGACACAGTTTGTTGAGCTTCTAGTCCACTTGATTAAACAAGATGATCTCATCCCAAGACTTTCATTCCATCATACCTGCAAAGACGTATCTCCAAACAAGTTGATGGACACACGCGTGAGGGAGCTGCAATGCAAGCCCCCCACTGTCTCATCACATCCCAGCTACACTCTCCTGCAGCTGGGCCTATTCTGTGCCTCAGAAAAAAACAGACTTGCCAGTAGCATTGGTCTGTAAATAAAACCAAAAATAAAGCAACGACAGCAAACCAACCGGCTTGCTTGCAGAATCAGTTATTCTTCCACTCTGGTTTTGTGTTTTGTTTGTTTGTTTGTTTGCTTATTATTAGTTGCTCTTAGAATATTTTAATCACATTCTCATGTGTTTAGTATTGTACTTTTTAAAAGTATTTTTGTTGAAAATATCCAGGATATATTGGTTGTATAATATGCCATTTGGGTTTTAAAATCTTGGACCTAAGAAACTTATGTTGATTCACTCTTTTTCTTCAACAAAGATTCAAGTCCCAAAATGTCATTGGTGCCTGGTAGCCTGACAACCCGTATCTGGTGTTTTATTTGCAGCCTGGAATGCTGGGGCACCAGAACCCCAAGAATAGGTGTATTTCTGAGCATTAGGTTTCATCCAATAACCATACATGCAAACTGTAAAGCTCTGAGAGTACCATGATTATGACAAGCACTGAAATGTAACCTTAAAAGCTTCATGTATCAGTCTGTAAATCAACATGCCTTCTTTTCTAAACTGAGTATTTCTGTACTGTATTAATTGAGCTTTTCTTTTATAAACACCTAAAACAACTTTAACATCAACTTGGAAAAGTATCAGAATCATAAAGAATACTGAATATTTGTGACCACTTATTTAATAAATATTTTTTATTTTAGAGATACATTCTTAATACCTTTAATTGTCAAGAATTCACTATTTTACAATAGATTAATATGTTATGAAATATCCTAAAAATGTGTGCAGTTGATTTCCTGTCAAAGGTACATTGAGAAATATATGTTGGCTATTTATAATTTAGTTTAAAAACTTTCATATTTTGTTTAACAGCTTCAAATATTTTTATTCACGCATGTGTATACATCTTTAACCATATCCTTTTGTCAGGCACTTAGGTTTATAGTTTGCTAGAATAAGAAAAATACTATAATGAACACTTGCTACAATTACTTTTGTGTATAAGTACAAATAAATCTGTAAGGCAAACTTTTAGAAGGCAAATTCTGAATTAAAATATATACTATGACTTTCATGGCTAGTGATAAATTATTGACATTGTCATATTTGTACCAAACTCATATTTCTAACACTAATAGAATAAATATGCCTGTATTTGGCACAAAAAGACAATGGCTATATGGCAAGAACAGCTCTTCTGGTAATATTTACTGGGGCTACAGTTACCCATTGAGACTTGGGTCAGAGATCTAGAAGAACTTGCCACCGGAAACTGATACCAAAATCCTGACCCTTAGACACTGTAGTTTTTAAGCAACTTAATTGAAAAAGTGCTGGCTTTTCTCCAGCCACAATCAAGGCCTTGGGGCTAAGCCCAGTGTCCTAAAAGCAGCAAGATATGCCAGATATGCCATCCCTTTTCTACTGCCTCAGCATTTATTGACTGGAGCTCTTCCACTTCAATGATCAGGGGAATGGGATTTGAGACTCTGACTGAGCCTCTCCAGACTTGCGGTCTGAGCTGCCATCTCAGCTTGCATTTGGATTGATTGCCTCAAAGACTGAGAGGAGCTGATTCCCACAGAATTTTGCAGAAGATAGGCCTGCAGGAAATTGGCTAGGAACCATTAAACTTTACCTCTTTGTCTGTCTTCTTCTTGTTTTTTTGTTTTTTTCTCTCAGAGCCTCACAGACACTTCCTATTTACCTGCAATATTCAGGCTAAGACTGAGTGAAGCCCGTCTATTCGAACTATGTCTTTGATCAAAGAAAATAGATTGTCACTGACTTTGCTCTACCTTAAAATATTTCTGGTCCACTTTTATTCATCTGAACCTTCTATGGCTGCTACTTTGGGTAAGAACTGAATATTTCAAAAAAATAATCTTAGGAGTGGAAATTTATGTCCTCAATAACTAACTGTTATTGATAATCTCAAAAAGCTTTTCGTTTTCCTTTAACCCACTTTATCCTGAGTGGGCTAAGAAAAAGATTTCCATTTATCAACAATCATTTCACTATTTTCTGAATACTTACACGGTACTAACAGAGTTTGCCTCTTGCTTCCAGGTGAATGGAAACACTTTATATATGTTTCTGTGCTCCACAGAAGAAAAGAAGGCAATATTTAGGGGATCATGATTCATAGTTCTAGACATTATAAATTTCATAAAAACTTGAATAAAATATTTTTTGTTTTTATTTTTTATTAAAGGGATAGAAATGAGAGATGAGCTTATCAAAGTAGAATTTATTAAAGAGAAAAAGTTGAGTGTACTTATTGAAAAACCTTTAATTTTGTCATTGATTCCTTTTGTCATTTGTCCTGATTTGCTTTCTATTGCAGTGATATAAACTGTAACCAAAAGGAACCTGAAGCTGAGAACTGACCTATTTACTTGTCTGAAACTCTCTGATCACAGAGCATCATTGCGGAAAGTCAATCAGGAGCTTGGGCAGGGATCTGAAAGCAGGGACTGAAGTAGGGACCACAGAGAAATGCTACTTGTTTGTTTTCTGTGGCTCAGCTTCCTTCTTAGACATCCCAGCACTCAGATGAGGCACTAGCCAGAGTAGGCTTATACTCACCCATATCAGTAACTAATCTAGAAAATGCTCACAGATTTGCCTACAGGCCAGTCTTAAGGACATCTTTTGGGGGGTGATTAATTTTTTTCATTTATTTTACATACCAACCATAGTTTCCCCTCTCTCCTCTCTTCCCATTTCCTGCCCCCACCTCCTGTCTATCCCACCCAGGTTCCTTTCCCCTAAATGCCTGTAGTTTGTGTCAAGTTGACAAAGATTAAACAGCACAATTGAACCCCTGTCAACTTGATAGAAAACAAATTTCTCTCAAACCATAAACTTTCATTCCTGTTTATCCCTAATAACTTAATTTAATATAAAATAAAATTCATTCCTGTTTATCCCTAATAATTTAATATAAAATAAAACATAATGTAACTTTAAAAATCGCATGGTCTTTTAAAAATGCCAACACTTTAAAAGTCTCAGTTCTCCTTAAATATCCAAAGCCTGTTGACGGTGAGCTCCTGTAAAGTCCAAAATAAATAAGTTCCATATTTTCCTGTGCCAAGACAGAACAAGGGAGCAGTTACAATCAAACCAAAGCAAAACCAAAACAACAACAACAACAAAAACAACAAGAATGAAAAACCAACAGTGCTAATAGTTTTGTGTCCAGTGTCTGGGAATCACTCACTCATAATCTTTTGAGAAGCAAAAGACTCAGGTAGACATGCTTCGGTGGGTCTGTCATCCTCAACATATGCAAGTTACCTGTTCAGCCTGGCTCCAGGTCACCTCCGCTGCTGTCCTTGGTAGTCAGCCCCATGTTCAGGTGTCTTCAATGAGCTGGGGTAAGTATTTTAACTGTGGTTGTGCCTTCATCAGTGGCATCTCCTGCCCTCACTTAGGGACTCCAACCAGTCTCCATGCCCCTTCAGTCTTGACATTTCCCCCGACACTGAGGCTGAACCCCTACCAATGGCCTATCTGGGACTCCAGCATTGCCCTAAGTGCCAAGGCTCAGTTTCTCCATACGACCTCTTCATGCCTTCAAACCAGTACCTTGTGGGACACTCTAACAATTTACAAAGTACAGCTATCAGCCTAGTATGTAGCCTTTCCCCAAACTCTGAACCACAGTTTCTGTGTGCTGAGCCCAAGAACTACTTCCCAGAATATTTCCCCTTAGTATTACTCCTCTCTTATTAATCATAGATGAGTCTCTTTAGCCCGAACTGACCAGAAACACAGATTCTTATTATGAAATATCACATGAATGGCCCAATGATGTGTTTGAGAGACTCTGGCTCTTCAAATCCAGACCTCATTTATATTATCAAGGTTCCCATAGAACAACCCATTGCACTTTAAGCATTAGCGACTTTTAAAGACCAAAGTTTCAAACACTACCACAATCTTCTAAAAACAACAAACTCCAGTCTTCCACAGAAATAGTCCATTCTCTGATACCAACTTCTATTTTAGTTTACTTCCTATCGCTGTGATAACAATCGTGATCAAAGGAAATGTAAAATTAGAATTCAACATCAACACTAATTTCAGAAAGCCCACAAACATGTGGAAACTAAGCAGTACTCACCTGGATCATCAATGGGTCAAGGAAAAAACAAAGGAAGAAACGTAGGGAGACAAAAGATATATTTCACCTTATAGCTTAATAAAAGTAATCATTTACCAGTTTAACCAATAAACACACCACCATTAAGCCATAAACTTTCCTTCCGTGTTTGTCCCCAAAATATCATGTTAATATTGACATCCCTGTCTATATCATGAGGGGAAGTCAGATAGGAAACAAGGTAGGAATGATACAGAGGCCATGGAGAAACACTGCTTACAAGTTTGTTCTAAATGGCTCAGTCAGGTTTTATACAAGCCAGGAGTACCTGCTTGGGGTATCACTGCCCTCAGTGGATTGGATCTTCCCATATCAGTCAAAAAATCAAGAAAATGCCCCCATAGACTTGTCTGCGGGCCAATTTGACAGATCTTCTCAATGAAGATTCTCTCTGCTCAAATGATTCTAGTTTGTGACAGGTTGACAAAAACTAACCAGCACGGAGTTATATATCTATTTATTCAATATAGGTATAAAAGGCGCTAACATCTATGAATGAATAATGTGTAGATTGTAAATAATTCTTCTAAATGGCAATAGTTTGAGGGCTTAAAAAAGAATTCTCACTACCTGACATGAGATCTGTTTAGATCCAGGATAGCCAGACTCGCTCTTATGCCACTTGTTTTGACTCTGGTGAGTGTGCTGATGCTGAAGCTATGGGCAGAACTGAAGAAAGAAGTGTTAGGAAATTCCAGATGACCACTGCAACCACGCATCCATGTCCCTCATTTTCCATGCTGTTTGGAGAGGTAGGATTGCTGAGGTTCCACGAGAAAGAGTGAAAGGGCTAAACTTGCTTCTTAAACACTTCAAAAAGTACATATTCTGTGTGATGGGCCGCCCCTGGTGAGACTCCATCAGAACACTGGGGGCTGGAAGAATGAGCGATCTCTGAATACCCAAAAATTAGGAGGAGGAGGAGGCAGTGCCAATTGGGCTCTTGAAAATCCTCCATTCCATGTTACACATGTTTTCTAGGTCAAGAGAGCTAGAGGATAAGGTATGGCTCAGAAGTTTTCCATGACTAGGAAACAACAACCATTCTATTACAAAGGAATTCACAGCCAAGCCTTTCATTCCATCTAGAATTCCTTTGTAATAGACCACAGAAAGGACCCAACTTATCAGCTGGTCTTTATTGACAATTGAATAATTGTTCTGAGGCGGGGATGGTAAGAGAAATTTACTATGCCTCCTCCATAGTGTCAATGAACATTATATCAAATTACTTAAATACCTGACCAGAACACAGGCTGAGTAAGGAAGAATCCTTTTTTTTTTCTCAGTGGAATCTTAGTGTCGGTCTTTTTGTGCCTGTGGATGTGGTCTTGGGAAGAGATATTTATTACTGATGCTCCTATTTCTCAGGTTCTTGGACTGAGACTAGAAATATGACAGTGGTCTACTGATTCTCTACAGTTTGCCATCTTTAGAGCTTGTATGTCTTGGTCTCCATGGTTGAGGGACTCAATATGCCTTGGAAGAAATAAATACCTTCATGTTCTGTCTGCCCTGTTTCTATGGACATGCAAAATGGTTCTAACAATGATTGCTTACTTCTGTCATTTTCTAACAACTATAAGTTACAAGAATAATTAATTCATTTGGGAAAAAAACAAATGGAATAAAGTAATTTTTATTGTTTTCTATAGAAGCTCCTGTTATAGATGATTTTTGTTTAAAATACAAGTGGCAGAAAATAATAATACTTTTAAATACACTTTAAAGCCTATGAATGTAGTGAAAGGGGAGCGGGCCTGCTTTTTGTCCCGCCCGGCTCCGCATGGCTAG
>LOJH01049421.1:961-12692 GCA_001685095.1 Ellobius talpinus
GGGGGAAGGAGGGAGGGAGGACAGGAGGTCGGGACCAATCTTTTAAAATCTCAAAGTCCACCCCCTACTCTCCCCCCCTCTTGCAGTAATACACTTCCTCACAAAAGGCCACACCTTCTAATCCTTCACAAACAGTTCCACCAAACTGGGGACCAAGTATTCAAACATATGAGCCTATGGGGATCTTTCTCATTCAAACCACCACAGATACCAAAATATCTTTGCAAACAGAGATATTATGGGATCGATGCCTGAAACTAAAACCAATGGAATATAAAGATAATTGAATCTGAGTTAAAGAGGAAGTGGGGAAGGAATAAAGAGAGAGACAGGGAATTCTCAATGGGCTGAAGGGCTAATTGTTTTACTGTCATTGCTTTCCCTAGTTTTGGGTACACTATAGGAGCACAGCTGTGTGCTGGTGTAGCGAACACAGCTGGAAGTGATGATCTAGCTTCCTCCCTCTCTCAATAACCTGTAGTCTTGTATGTACAGCCAGCACCGGAGGGGCAGGAAGAGCTAGAGTCAGCAGAGAGGCAGAGCATGGGGTCCTCCTTCTCCAGACTGCTCCCTGGTTGTAGATTCCTCCCTGCGGCTCAGTAGGAGCTGTGGTAGCCACAGGCAGCCCCTACAACAGCAGTTTTTGACCCTCAGGTCCGTCCTGTTCCAGATGTGACAGAAGTGATTCTTTTTTAAAGGTAAGACGATGATATGTGAGTTCTGGATGGTTTGGGTTCTGTTTCTGTTTCCGAGGCAGGATCTCATGTCTCCCAAACTGTCCTCAAAATCTCTATATAGCTGAGGAAGACCTTGAACTTCTGATTCTCCGGCTTTTATTTCCCAAGTTCTAGGATTCCAAGTGTGAGCCAGCACACCCAGTTTAAGCAATGCTAGAGACCCAACCCAAGGCCTCCTATGTGCTAGATAAGTATTCTACCAGCTGAGGCACATACCCAGCCATTGTATTTGATTCCACTTACTCTAAGTTATAAGCAGCAGGGCCAGCCCAAGGTTTTAAGGATGCTGAGAGAAGAAGCAAGCATCATCCCTTGTGTGGATCTGATCTACCTTTGAGTCCCATTGAATAGGAAAAGGCTTGCTCTCCAGAAAGCCATTGGCCTTCTGGTCTCAGAGAGCTACTTACTGAAAAAGTCTGAACACAGGTCGTGACTGTCCCTTTAAATACAGTTGCAATGGTTTGCCTGGGTTTTTGTTGTGTTGAAGGTGGGATCATCATAGATGCTAAACAACAAAGCACACCCGTTTAAGATAATTTCAGTGGGGAATCTCATAGCCTGGTTCCCAGACAGTGGGTGCCATGCTCACAGAACCTGAAGCGGGACTCTTCTTGGGGTCTACAAGAAAACTTAAAGGGTGTCTTTGGCCAGCAGCAGAGTTCCCCAGAAGCCATGCAGAGCACCATGCTGTCCCCAACACTTCCTTAGCTGAGCTTCAGGCTAGGGATGCAGCTTCCAGACCCCAGTGAGTCCCCACCTGCGCTCCAGACTGAAGGATGCAGCTACCTTTCAGGGATGAGGGCAGGCAAGATCAAGTTTTGCCAACTGGAGCTTTATAAAAGGATGTTCATGGGTAACGGGAGGATGAAGTCTGCCTTTCCAGGCTCAGAGAGCCTGGCATCTTTGTTTATGCCCTGTCTTTTCATATGAGTCCTTCATACCTTATCTCCTACCAGTAAACACTGTAAGGGTCACCCACGTGGATCGCCCTGGTCCCACCTCATCTCCTCCAATCCTTAGAGCACATGGCCAGTGACATTACTGCCTATCAGCTATGCGCTAGCCCTGCATTGGTTCTGAGTGGTAGAGAGAGGGACAGTCTCAGTCCCTGAACCCCAGGAGTCAGGTAGAGGAGACAGACAGACAGATCATGACAGCCCTGTGTCTTGCTTGAGTGCTGTGACAGAGATGAGCTGATACTGCCTCACAGGTCTCACTGAACCAAACTGGTGACAGCAGAGCTAAGCTCCGACAGTAGGCTATTGCTGGACAGCAAGGGAAGAAGGGCGCTAGGCTAACAGTCGTCCAGGGAATACACCCTGTCATGCCTTCTGACCCAGGACCATGGATAGAAGGAACAGTCTTCATGCTGGATAGGGAAATGCCATGAAGGTTTTCCTGGGCGGGCTGAGGCATTTTTTTCTAGACTCCAAATCTAATCCCTTTACCGCCCCCCAAAGAAGAGCCCCATCTTGTCAGAGGAAAGACAGAACAAACTCTATATTGGGTGACTCACTTCTGTCTCTCCCTTCTCCGAGGTGATCTTTTCCCTCTTCTACATCAGCCTGTAGAACGCTGGGTCATGCCTTAACAATTGCCCTCAAAGTGTTTCTAGGTTTCTTGCTCCGATCCCAGCATCTGAAATGCCTCGGAGGATGTCTGCCTGCCAAGCTTTGTGTTTGTGTCTGCTTCTCTTTTGTGTGCACGTGCCTGAATTCCCCTGTGCAAAGCCTGGCTGGCACTCAGTGGTGGCCAAAGTTTTGCTAAACCAGGGTTAGCTATGGATGTTTGCTTCTAGTTGAATAGTGTCCCTAAGAAAAGGGCTGCACTCATTCAGAAATCAGCTTCTCACCATGACCATTCATTTTTTTTCACGCATTCAACCCAAACTTGAGACAGTGTCTGTGTACTGGCTAAGGCTCTAGGTAGGTTCATGCTCTTGTCACTATTCTGGAAGACCATGGAACGCCCAGCCAGCCAAGAAGGTAGCCTTCTGAACTAACAGGTATAATCCATCATGAGAATGACATGGAACAGAGAGGTAGGTTCCCCGGGCTTGCCTCTGTATATATAATCCTGCAGAAGGGAAATTCACTCATGACTTTGAAGAATGAAACCGACTGTCCTAAGAGAAATGGATCGAGGCACTGCAAGGAATGAGAATAATATGGGCAAGTTGTGGCCATGTGCCCAGGTGCCACACCCATGACAGGGATGAAGGATGCGGGTGTCCCAAGTGCTAGGAAGCAAGGCTGAAGACTTCCGGTTTGCATGTTTCCTATTAATCCCTTGTCATGGGCTAGCATTTTCCACTGCCATATTCCAGCCAGCTTTGAAGTTATAAAAATCTTTTTGGCTAAATATCATTCTTTTAAAAATTACACTTCTTTCTTTCTTCCTTTCCTTCTCTTTCTTTCTCTTTCTTCCTTTCCTATGTGTTTGTTCATGTGCATATGCACTAGCCCACATGCACACACGTCTACGTGCATGCTCCCATGCCATGGCATTCAAGAAGGCTAGAGGACAACCTGGAAGAGTCAGTGCTCTCCTTCTCACATGGGTCCTGAGGACTGAACTTCTGTCACCAGTCTTGGAAGCAATGCTTTTAGCCACTGAGCCATCTCTAAGGCCTTGAATGATATTCGTTCCTTTAAACGAGACCAACTTAAGGCATCTGAGGGTGGAAGCCCACCAGTGTCCCATATCCTGAGACACTAAAGTGAAAGAATCTGGACCTCTAACAAAGGCAGACCTGGATCTGGGGCCTGGCTTTGCCTTTCGCCAGCTCTTGACAGTGGATAAGTTATTTACTTTCTCCACGCCTCGGTTTTCTCCTCTGTGTAATGGAAATGAACATTCTCACTTTGTAGGCCCCACCAGTGTCAGATACTCAGGAGGCAATGCTGTTGCTTCTCCAGCAGCTGGAGAAGACCAAGACGGGTAGGCAGTCAAGCTTGCCGCCGGGTGCAGCCTGGGGAGCACTGATGTCTTTTTCTTTACTTGTCTTTAGGATGAGCAAATTCAATCTCCTTCTGGTGGCTCCCTGTACCTTGAACTTGGTGGTCATTCATTAGCACCAAGTCCTCATTTCTTCCCTTTCAATTGCCCCTCCCTTTGAACATTTGAGCCCCTAAGATGTTCTTTGTTTGTGTTGCAAAATGTGTGTGTGTGTGTGTGTGTGTGGTGTGGTGTGAGTGTGTGTGTTGGCGGGAGGGGGTACAAAGAGGTGGAGTATATTTTTAGAGCAATAGAGGAGCTGGCAGAAATTGAAAATAGGGTTTTCAAGTTTGTATGTTTATGCTGCAGAAGGAAGGCTCCACGGCGTTCCCTGCGTCTCGTTCAATATCTAAGAAGCTTTCTGCGACATGCCTCCCAGCATTCTGATTAAAAAGCATCCTGCCTGCTCCTTGCCTGCGTCCTTCCTGCCCCCTCCCCCAACAAGGCCCTGACTGTACCAAGGGGGTGGCAGCCCTCAGGGGAGATGCCTTTCTGCTCTGGATGAGCAAGCTGCTCTCTTGGCTTGCAGAGCCCAGTGATCAGGGCAGATTAATCCCCAGAGGTGGTCGGTACACAATTAACATTTTTGCCTCTTATTTTAATTAAGAAGGGCCAAGGGATAGGATGTTAGCATGTCTAATGGGACCGTGTGGCATGTGCTGGCTGCCAGAGGAGTCTCAGTTATTCGCACTTGTTGAAGACTTTCTAGATAATTAAATACGGCATTAATCATTTGCTGAGTGGACACAGGTCTTTATTTCTCCTCCGGTTTCCTTGCGTGCAGGAGGCAAAGTGGCTCCTGGATCTGGTGGTTTCCCAGCACACAGGCGGGAGCTCACCCCATGTGTGCCCACTTTCAGTGATTTCTGTAGAAAAGCAGAGATTCTCCAAGACATCTGACTGCACTGTTCTGACAGCGGAAGCTCTCTTCACAGGCGCATTAACATGACCTCATTAGTTCCTGCATCTACTCTTCTAACCACATAAACCGGAGTGCGGTAGGAGCCAATCATGCTAATTACATCAGATAGGTTTGCATATTCATAAACCATTTTCTGTTTTATGGACAGCAAAAATAAACACAGTATCTCTTTAATAATTTTAAGTGGGTCACTTTCAGGACTGTATCTGTTTTAAATAAATTATCATATTGTTAAAGGCCACAGTCAAAAGCTATTTTTTGAGCAGCCCCAGAGGTTAGGGTTGGGGGCAGGGCATGTGGAGGGTGCTCCCGGATTAGCTAGTTGGTCAACTCCTATGGCGTCTTCTGCTCAAGACAACCCCAACTTGAAACCCTCGCCTGATTTAGGGAACAGGTGCAGTACAGCCTCCCACTAATGACAAAATGTATTCTAGTCAGAACTCTGAGACTATTGAAATCACAGTCTTGTGCAGTGGGAGAGAAACCTACTAATATAACAGTCCCTGGGGGTTCTGGGAGCAGCTTCATTTCAGGAACCAAGTTGAATATTCTGAGTTTTTCCTCAAAACTCAGTGGGAAATGGGCTTTAAGACAGTTAGAAGACACCGGGCTGGAGACAAAGATGGGCTGGCCAGGTGCTTGCTGGATAAGCTTGAAGGCCTGACTTTGAGCCCCTTTAAAGAAAGCCAGGCACAGTGTAATCTCAACACTGGGGAGGCAAAGGCCCCAGTCCCTTGGGGCTCTTTGGGTAGCCAGTCAGCTTAATTGGTGAGCCCAAGTCAGAGTCTGTCTCAAAACATAAAGTGGCCAGTGCTTGAGGAATAATATTGGAGGCTGTCCTTGGTCTCCGCAACATGTGGTGTGTGTGTGTGTGTGTGTGTGTGTGTGTGTGTGTGTGTGTGTGTTGTGTAAAGGCACCCACATAGATGAATTAGAAGCAAGCCTGCAGTGTAGACTTTGCCACTGTCCCACCGATGTGATCTTTCCCTAGACAATTTTGGGGGCAGAAGAGGCTTACTCCAAGACCACAGCCCTGAGGGGTGGAGGGCTTCCCAGCCCATGACCTGAAATCCTCAATATTGAGGCTGAGTTAGAGATTTCTTTTGCTTTGGGACAGGGGACCAAAAAGTTGGGGGAAAAAATTCTCAGGCTCTTAACCTAGTTAGAAAAACTCATGTTTTCATGAGTGCCAGAAGACCCGGCTGCACGGCAGTTGACTCTACAATCACAAGTGGCTCCTGTTCACTCCTGGGGGACAGGTAGGGTGCTAATCTAACCAAGTACTATATGTGTTTTAAGATGATCTTTCTTTTAAATCATGTTTAATATCGAGGCCATCTCCCTTTCCATGCAGACCCAACACTATATTTATTCATGGAGCTTGCTTTTTTTTCCCCCTCTCTTTGTTGTTTGGGTGGATTAATGTAGCATTTCCTGTGGTGGTGTGGGCTATCCCATTTTTGGTTCAGATTTTTGTTTTGTTCTTGTTTTTGACAGTGTTTCTTCCTACAGAGCTCTTGTTTCTGTTAATGGAAGAGGCCCCTGACTCCAGGCGTCTCTGGGTCCTTCGACTCAACCTCCAAAACCTATTTGCAGTTCTCCCCCTTCACCTTGGCTCCCGACTAGGTTAGCGGAGCAGCACAGACAGCGGCCCTGTATTATTAGCTGAGCCACCGTGGAAGCTTTTGTGTGTCAGCCGCACTGATTTTGAAACACCCTATTATTTGTGCAATATACCTTGGAATTACAGCTTATAGTTTCATGAAAGCCTAACATATCTGGATGTTTACAAGTTCCTTAGGGAAATGTATAGTGTTCATTTCTTTTGTTTAGTCTATTTAAAATGGGACCAGATACAAAGCAGCCGTGATTGACAAATTAATGCTCTCAGCTCCTACTCAAAAGTACTTGAATTATTAGTACAAAAAGCGTGTTACAAACTGTAATAATTTTAACTCCATTTCATTGCTAAAAGCTGATAATAATGAAAACAAATGAAAATAGTAATGCAATCTAACACTAGCCAGAATGGAAGTAGTCACAGAGTTGGGACTCTGCAATCAGATAATTAGTTCCATTAAAACTCAGGAACGGGTGAGACTGTTCATTTGTTTTGGATTCAGTTCTGTAGGAGGCTAGAAAGGAAAAAGAATGGGCCCCATGCAACATAAATCAAACCTCGATTTCTTCTTCTCCCTCTTCCCACCACAGCCCAGGGAGGATATTCCCAGGGTGACAGCTGGCCTCCTACCACAGAGGACAAGGAGGACAACGAGCAGGACCAGTGGGTGGCACCAGTGTGTATGTAGGGGTCACTGCTGGTTGCAATTAAAACAAATGAGTCTGCAAGGTGCAGAGACCCACCTTCCTGCTGTCTCCACCATCCTGGGGGAAGGGAAGAAAGCAATGCATTGCTGCAGAGGACCAGAAATGCATGCCCTGAGCAGTGCATGCTAGTTACCAGGGAGCCAGGATTCCCTAAAAGGGGGAAAGCCAATAGGATGTGTGTATGTGTAAAATTAACTTAAGTTCATTATTTTAAAAAAAATCATGCACATAACAATATTTATTGTAAGAAATTGATCGTCCAATTATGGAGGCTAAGAAGTTCCAAGGTCTGTAGTAAGAACCCAGGGGACCAGGTAAAGCTGTGTCATTCCAGTACCCAAAGACATGGGGCTGAGGAGAACTATGTTCCAGCCAGAGGGAAGATGTCCCATCTCGAGCAGCCAGACAGCAGGAGTCCCCCTTAGCCTGTGTTCTGCTTCAAGCCCTCAGCTGATTAAAGAAGGCCCACCAGCTCTAGAGTGGCTTTATCTGCCTACCAACTCAAATGTTAAGTGTAGCCCAGATAATAACCAATGTCCATGTACCCAGGACCTTGTCAGGTTAATGTTCAATATTGATTGTCATTCTAGACTTCTCAGTCTGAGTTCACGCCAGCCAGTGTCTTTGTTTCTATCCACCAAAACAGCGTGGTTGTCCGGCCTGGGTTCTCAGGCGGATTTGCTGTGCCCATGTTCACTTCCTATAACAGCAGACAGCACGTAAGTTGTCTGGATGACTTGGGACAGCATCGTACTTTAAATGTTGGGACCCTCTCAGACTGTACTGTTGTCATCATGACCTTTACCAGGAGCTCCACAGACTGTCACCTGGAGATAACGGACCATGTGCTATTCATCATCCACTGGGCTAGGCAGGGTGTCTCCCTTACCACCTTTTTGGCCAAAGTAAATTATGTCAGAAGGCCCAAGCCTGTGTGACAGGGAACTAACTATCCAAGTATGTAATACAGGAAGGCATAGGAAAATGTACTGTGCCATTGGTCACAGTCAGTTCCTTGTGCCCTATAAGGCACAGATGTAACCAGATACACACTCTGGCTGCTATTCCTTCCAGTCTCTTCTATGGTCTTTTTTTCCCCCCCGCCCTGTCATTTAACATAAAATTCCCTTGGGTTGGGCCTTTGGCTACTTGAGAAGAGGATCATGCTAGGATACTCAACCTTCATATCCAGCATGGACATTCTGGACCACTGAGCAGATGGCTGCTGTGTTGCTTTCAGGGGAGCTTTGGTGGCCTTTGAGTAGAGACTGAAGTGCCATGCAAGTCAGTCCCTGAAGGGAAATCCTCTAAATTCTCTGGCAGCAGAAAAGGATCAAAGATGCCTTCCCGAGTTTCCAGGGGAGTGGAGGTTACGAAAAGGCGAGATCATGCAAGCACGGATATCTCTGAGAACAGAAGGACTTTGCCCAGGCACACAAGAAAAGCAGGCTTAAAGAAGAGAAAATCCCGTGGTTGATTAGGAAGAGATGATGCTCAAAAGTCTGGGACTTTGATGTCCTGCTAATTAGCAGGGGAGTTGGTTTGCAGTCAGATAGTCCATACTTGTCACCCTTGTTTAGAGAGGTGGCACAGGTGGCTAGAGGTGGGAGGAGCCTGACATGGTTTTTGCAGATGGCAATGCAGGCAATGACTTGGGCCAAGACATTCTAGGAATCCTGCCTTAGCCTATGAATCCGCGTGGCCCAGTTTGGCCAGCCAGCTCATTGAGACCTGGCATCACCAACACTGGGTCCGTCAGAAGCCACGCACAGCCAGCAGCTGCCAAGGTGAGCCCTCGACTGCCTGAGTTCCTCCCTTGCCTGCGGAGACGACTCTGCCTTCAGAATTACAATGCTGTGCAGAGAAGCAGCTTTCGCGTTACCCACCCCATCTCATGGAACTTGTCAGACGCATCCTTGTGCAGATAATTAAGAGATGATGTCAATGGAACAAAGCTCTGTCACTGAAATAATGGCTCCCTGCTGTTACATTTATGCCTCAGCAAAGTCAAGGTGTTTGTCCCCAAAGTAGATCTTCCTATTCCTCTGACAACTGTCTGTGACATCCTCCTTCGTCCCGCTAAACTTCTTCTCCCTACTGGTGACAACTGCAGAGCCAGAGCGTGGTAGCACCAGGCACACACTGGGTGGTGGGAGAGAATTCTCTTTGCTCAAGAGACTTGGGCTGGGGCCACAGCTCTAGGGTTCCAATCCAAACGTTTCCACCTAGACTCTGTGGGCACCACAGAAAATACCCGTTTCCACCGCATCTTTATTTCCCCTTCTCCGCCACGAAAAGAATATCTCCTGACCTTGATTCCAACACTGAGTGGGCTGAGTCTTGTGGCGCTCAGATATCTGACTAAATGCAGAACGCATGTGCCATGACGCCACTAGATTCCATTTCTGCGCCATATTGCTGTACCTTCTGGTAGACACCCAGTGAATTCACCAAATAAGTTAAAATTTATTTTTAAAGGCATTAAAATTGGAAATTGATTAATAAAATTGGATATTGATTAAAGTGACTAAAGAACATGTACCTTGTATTGTGTGCACACGTGTGTATGTGTGAACATACATGAATGCATGTGCATGGTTCAATATGACATTACATAAGGATGTTATTCTCCTGTGTAAGGCCTTAGTGGAAAGCTGTAAGAGGCTGGAGGTCTTCCTGTTCACAAGCATGGGTGAGCCTTCCACTGAGAAGTGCACACTACTCTTCCCCAGGGGAAGACCAGGGAGTACATAGCCTGAAATGGCGTACATCAGCTAAAATGGCATACATCATCTGAAATGGCGTATATCGGCTGAAATGGTGTACATTGGCTGCACTGGTGAACATTGGCTGAAATGGCACACCCATGACAGGGACAGGATCTCCCAGCACAGAGGAGCTTCCTGAAGCAGCTGGGTGGAGGTGGTCACGTGAAGCACTCAAGTAGAAAAAGCAGAGGCTTCTAGTTAAGGTGGGAGGGGTAGCATCAAGATTCCAGTCTCTCTGCAGCACAGGCTTTCTTTTCTCCCAGGTGTCCTTTCACGGCTTGGAACAGTTTTATTATCACTAGGCATGAGGGAGGATGCAAACTCCCAGTCTCTGATGTTTCAGTGACTGTTACAGGAGAACCTCACAAGGGGCAAAAGGAGGGGAAGGTGCGGCCTGAGGTTGAGACCTTCGTTCTGTGTCTTGCTCAGCCTTTGCCTCCGGCTGACCTTGGGCCAAGACATCTGAACTAGATCTACAGAGGAGGGCACAGCTGTGGTTTATGAAGTCTCCCCCAGACCCACGCTGTTGCCCTGCTCCATCGGACCCTGGTGATCGTTTTGCAGCCATGTGTTATGGATCCCATGTTTACCAGATGCTTTCAGAATGGTATCAAATGCAGTTTTCCCTAAGTTTACATCTCTCCCCAGATTTGACATGTGCATGATTAATCACTGGGCGAGGAGCCAGAATTCCTGAAAGCAGATTACTAGAAAGGATCTTTCCCTGTAAGCCGAAAGTGCTGTTGGAAGTTTCTCTTAATTTTCTTTCACGTTTTCTTAATGTAAGGGGAAGAAGAGGATTGGAAGTCAGTGGTTCCGGCTGAGATGAATTTGTCTATTGCAAAGCTGGAGGCATTTGCGTTAATTTTACACAGCATTGACTCGGACACTAAGCTTTCTGGGGCTAGTGTTTGGAGCATTCAAGAAAAGATATTTGGGAGATTAAACCATCTTTATTTAGTGTGTGTGTGTGTGTGCGTGTGTGTGTGTGTGTGTGTGTGTGAATGTTCATGCCATGGTACTTGTATGGCAAAGGAGTTGGTTCTCTCTTTTTGCCACGTGGATCCAAGGGATCAACCCAGGTGATTAGCTTGGTAACAAGCACCTTTATCCACTGAGTCGTTTGGGAAATTCTACATCTGTCAAAGGTTATCATCATTAGGATATCATTTTTAGCTTTTGACTTTGTGTCAAGAAAGGAGGATGGGGTAAGGCAGTTGGGGTTTTTAAGACCTAGAAAAGTCATTTGCAGCTTTCTGCCAGCCGCCATAGTCCACAGCTATAAACTAAGAAAAGACACACAGAGAAACAGCGCAACAGAACCAAGGTGGAGGATCAAAAAGAACCAGGATGATATGGCTGCACGAGGGTGCTCAGAACAGAGAAAAGACACAAAGGAGAGGGAAGGATAGGAGGAAGCCAGGATGCTAGGGCCACATGCCAGCTGCTAAGACAAAAATTGGAGGGTCTTGAAAATGCCTTAGCAGGTAAATGTGTTTCCTGTGAAAGGCTGATGGTTGAGTCCACTGTCCAGACCCCAGGGAAAGACCAGAGGAGAGATCCGCACACTTACTTTAGAAAGAACACACACACACGTACACACATGCACACACACGCATACATGCCTGTGCACACACCACCACCACCATCAATTAATTTTTTAAAATAAATAGATTTCTAAAGCTAACTATGGTAGTACAGGCCTATAATCCTAGTACTCTGGAAGCTTAGACAGGAGACTATACATTCCAAACCAACCTGGGCTGCATAGGTTGACCCTGTCAAATAGGAGGAGGGACAGAGGGAGGAGGAAGAGGAGAAGAAGGAAGAAAAGGAGGAGGAAGAAGTGGAGAAGGAGGAAGAGGAGAAGGAGAAAGAGAAGGAGAAGGAGGAGAAAGAGGAGAGGAAGAGGAGAAGGAGGAAGAGGAGAAGGAGGAGAAAGAGGGGAGGAAGAGGAGGAGGAAGAGAAGGAGAAGGAG
>LOJH01049423.1:377-12861 GCA_001685095.1 Ellobius talpinus
CACACACACACGCACGCACGCACGCACACACGCATGTGCACACGAACATGCTCACACTAGGTCTACTGTGTCCTCAATTGTGAGACTTAACTGTCACCTTAGTCTTTCTCTGGAAACCCAGTCCTTCCATCACCTAGACTACCACACACAGCATAAACCTCCACCTCAAGTGGGATTAAATATACATCCTATATAAGAATCAAGCATCTCAGGGGCCAATGTCCACTTCACCTGGATGTGTGCGTCTTCCCACCTTCTGACTGCAGGAGAAGTAGGAACCCATAAGTCTGGCTGGCCCAGAAGAGTCTGAAGTGTCAACCACTGGACCAAGCTTCAGTTTCTTTCTTTTTAAAATAATTGTTACTATATATTTGTTTATCTATTCATGTGTATGCACATGTGTATGTATACATATGCACCAGAGCATACTGGTGGAAGCTCCCTCTCTTCTTCCTCCACACAGGATCCTCAGGGATGGGGGACAGAGCTCTGGTGATCAGGCTGATGACAAGTGCCTTTTTATGCCCCAAGCCACCTTGTCAGCCTCTTAGTTTCTTCACTGGGTGAGACTCACAAGACTGC
The DNA here is from genome assembly GCA_001685095.1 of Ellobius talpinus. Classification (NCBI taxonomy): domain Eukaryota; kingdom Metazoa; phylum Chordata; class Mammalia; order Rodentia; family Cricetidae; genus Ellobius; species Ellobius talpinus. The sequence goes on from LOJH01049423.1 coordinate 960, forward strand.
AGCAATGATAACAAGGCACAGGTATGCTGTAACCCACAGCTCTTACTTAACTTGATGGTTGATGAAGCTTCCCTTGGGCAGAAATAGCAGCCTTTCTCTTCTCCATTCCCCAACCCCTGCTTCTTAATAGCCTGTGCAGAATCCAGTCACCTTGTTAGGAGGTGGCAGCCTGTTACCAGGGGCTTTAGAGACCTGGGTGTCAGGCTTTCCCTCAAGGAACCCCTTCTATGGTATTAGAGCAGTGAGAGATGAAATCAACCCTACTTGTGGTTCCTGCGCCTCACCTGGCCTAGCAGCACCCATGCAAATTTTCACTTCAACTTCCCAAGTGCCCAGGCAGTAGGTATCATTCCCCGTTCTCAGAGGGGAAGACTGAAAGGATGGGAACATGATGTGGGTGTGGGGAGATGACTCAGCCCCAGTGCACGAAGGCCTGTGACCTTCTACTGCAACATCGCTTGTATGGGATCTTGGAAGTGTACCCCTCCAGACCAAGCCACCTTTGACACCTTTGGTAGCATCCATAGGTACCTCTCCCATGCTCCCCAAAGTGTACTCTGAACAGGCACCATCACCCACCCGCCCCTGCACAAACACCCGCCTCAGGCTACATATTTGCCCTGGCCTGCCCCGCTATGGTGTAAAATTTTTAGGATTAGCATGCTATTCTTTTCTTTGCATTTTTCAGACCCAGTGGAAGCATGCCAAAGAGGAAAATACAACATAGCAGACATCCAATAGGAAGTCCCTCACTACTAGGCACGGCCTCTTACCTGGAGACCAGATTCTTCCCCTAGCCTTCCCCATCAAGGCAGACATCCACATCTGCAGTTACATCCAACTAAAACCTAGCCACAGGCAGAGGTCTCCATACAAGGAACATGCTCCTGCTTGTGGCCACTGTGTGGTGACCATGTCTCCAGCTAGGACACCAGCTCCACAGGGTATGGCTTTGATCCCCACTTCCCCAATGTTCAGAACAGTGTATGCTACATATTGTGTAGAAGAGCAAGTATGAGAATTCATCACCACTCCACCAGTGCCAAGAAACAAAAGACTAGAGAAGGGGGCCCAGGTTACAGTTTATCTGTAGGAGCTGAGTTAACTCGAAAATAGTCTGATTCTTAAGTCCAAGCATTCTGTCTGCAAGACTGCCCCTGTACATACCACTTACATGTGTGTGCACCACACACATAAACAGGCACACAGTACATGTGCATCACACACACACACATACACACACACACACACACACACACGTGGGGAGTTGTTATCCTAAGCTCTGACAGGCCAAGGGCTCAGCAGGGATTAGCTGTCTACCGAGGCCTATAACGGACACTCCCAGGGATCGATTTGAGTAGTGGGCCTTGTAGGGAAAGACGGATTCCCAGGAGGTTCTGTGGTTATCAGTCTGCCTGCCTCGCTGGTACTTCATGAGCATGTGCTATGTGGCAGGCATCTGTCGCATGCTTTCTGCTCTTCACAACATGCCTGCGAAAAGCAGCATCATTATCTCCAGTTTATTCAGTAAGTGGGCCGGGGGCTCCAGAAGGACCTGCCACCTGACTACGGTCCTAGGTCAGGGGAACCTAGAGGTGGTGTGCAGGATGGAAGATGGACCTCAAGGGGAAAGAGCTCTATGAGGCACATCCTTGACTCACAGCAAGAGTCGGGGGCTGGAGCATTCTCAGCACTGTTCCAGCCTCACAGCTTGGAAAGAACTTACCCAAGGCCACCCAGTGCAGAAGCCAGAGAAGGAAGGTGACAAAGGAACCTCGGAAGATGATCTGTGAGGAAGTGGCAGAAACTGGTTCTGCCTCGGCTGCTGTGAGAATCCCTGGGGTACACAGATTTTTTTTACCCCAGCACGCATCACTTAACTAAATCTGGCCCAAGGCTTTCACCCAGCTACCCCTCTCCTCCAAGGAACTGAAATTCTCACCATCCTCACTGGCCCTCCATACCTGGCCCATACCTGTACCATAGGCATTCCAGCAGGCTCCCCCTTCTGCACCACCCCCAAGTACAGTAGCAATTGCCTGGCTTCCACCTGCCACAGTCACTGTACTGCTGAGGCCACCAGGTCTGAGGGGGTTCAGGAAGACCCCAAGGACTTGCTCACTGCTCTCCCACACCTTCCTGAGACCATTGTTTCCAGAGCATCCCCCATGACTCTGTCCCCCAGCACCCAACTCCTCATTCGGGATGCAGGCTCTTGCAGGGAAGATAAACCATTTACGTAAAGAATTTTCAGGAAATCTGATTTAGGCTGGAAGGTTCAGCAGAGCCTGTCCAAGCTCAAGGAGAGAGGCCCAAAGCAGAGAGTTCTAGAAAGAGAGGAAAGGACATGATGGGGCGTGGGAGGTGGGGACTGAGAACAGGCCTTCAACTCTCCAGGGCAGAGGGAAGCACAGCAATAGAAAAAAGAAGAGCTGTAGAGTATGCCTTGCATGGAAGGTAGCTGTTTAGGCTGGGACCTCAGACTGGGAAAAGCCAGTGTAAGTAAAATCAGTGGCCCAGATGACCTCAGTTACAAGGGCTCTGTGATTCTAGCAGGCAGTCCGGTCTATGCAGCAAAGGTACAGCCTGTTAAAGGGGACCTATGCACCTGCTCCTCCAGGTAGCCTAGCTACTCTTTAGGTTGCTACGAGAAGCTTGATGTTCCAACCCAGCCCACACTATGGAAACTGATGTGCCTACCACAACGGGAGACCTTGGCCATGCACAGGAACACAGTGAAGTCCACTACCCTGAGTCAGGGTGGCATAACAGCAACATGGCGCAGTTTACCACCACGTGTCCAGGTCCTATAAATAACCACAGCTGCCCCTTTGCTGAGCATCTGTTCCACATGCCAGAGATGTGTGGTGCACTGACAACCCCAGACTTCCCACTCCCACTGGTGTTCCCCACCCTCTCGCTTGCACCCCTCCAAGCATGCTCAGGGACAGCCACAGCCATCAAGGAAACATTCCCGCCAAACCCTGTGCTCAACCACTGACCCAGTATTGGGAGAACAAGGCCCAGCCTCCCTCACACACTCTTCCCTGAGGACTCCTAGGCCATGGGCTTGGGCAGGCAAGATTCCACCCCCCAACCCCAGCTGTCCTTTTCCCCAACTACCCCATCCCCCATTGGGCCCAGCCCGCCAACCTCTAATCCTCTTGTCATCTGACCCAGCCTCCACCCTAAAATGGCTTTGCCCAGTCACCCTTCTGAGGCCCAAAAATGGACACAGTCATTTATAGAGGGTCAGCTAAGCCAAATGCAATGGGAAGATGACCTCATGAAGCCCATGGGTCTGGGCTCCAGGCACACACACTCACTACAGACACAGCAGCAGTGCACGAGTAAGCACCATGGAGGACTGAGCCATATGCTTCCTGCCTGAGGCAGCATGCAGGGACTCAGCCTAGGACAAGGCGCCAGGCATGTGTGCAGGCAGTAGAAAGAATACAACCCGCTCGTTCCCAGGTCTGGGCCAGTCAGGGCTCCAAGACCAAGCACCCAAGGACCCACATTCATTCATAAACATCCACTAAACACCCACCAGAGTCAGAGAGACACAAGAGTGTCACAAGTACAACTCTGCCCAGGGCAGTGAATCAAAGAACAGCAACCCAAAACCCGTTAGGGGCCACAGAGGAGAGCTGGTCCTGGGACCCCCTCACAGGACCCCATGACACTAGAGGGCACACCACACTTTACTGTCACTCTCTGAGTCTCCATAGCTGTTAGGGTTGAGAAGTTGTGAAAAATAAATGTGAACCAATGGGGTCTTCTTTCTATGCAAATAGACTGTAGGCTTTCTTTTTCTTTTTTCTGTGTGTATGCACTTGCATGTAAAGGCCAGAGCTCAACATCGGGTCTGTTCCTCAATTGCTCCACCTTATATTTTGAGAGAGAATCTCTCGCTGAACTTGGAGCTTGCTGATCTAGGCAAACTGGCTGACTGGCAAGTCCCAGAGATCCTCCTGTCTCCACCTCCCCAGTACTGACTGGGACTACAAACTCACAACACTCCTGCGCCCAGTTATACACATGGGTTCTGGGGATCAAACTCAGATCCTCATGTTTGTTCAGCAAACACTTCTCCACTTGAGCTATTTCCCGTTCCACCTGCCATCCTTGCTCAGAAAACACCCTTCTATGACAATACAAAATAAAAATTTCCCTGTGGCTAGTTTATTTGACCAAGAAAGGCAGGCCCAGTGTCAGGACTGCTTGTAAGATCCCATTAGCAGTGGGCATTGAATAGATTATGGGTAACCACCAGAAGATATTTGGGAGGCAACCAATCAGTATACCCAAGCTGTGACAAATGCAGGTTCCAAGTATCAGGATGATAAGTAGAAGATGACAGTATCTAGGTAAGACACAGGGTTTTCTGAAGCAGAGTCTGTAAGGCCAAGGAGGGAGAGGATGGGAAACAGGCTACTGTCTCAGGATACCTGTCAGACTGTCTTGGCTTCCCCTGGGCAAATGGTCCCTAACTAATGTCCATGGGGCACAGAGCAGCTGTGGCAAGAGGCAAGTGCAGACCCATGAAGCCCAGGCTCAGACAAAGCCAGCTGCTGGCTAGAGGCATGGTCCATAGCCAACCAGCTGCCAGCCAACTGCCCAAATCCTCTTTGCGGGCACTGAAAAGAGAGATGGCAGCAATACAGGACTGTCTACAAGAAAGGAACAGAGCCTACACTTACAGCCCCTCAAGGCTGCATCAAAGGGGCCTACTGCTAGAAAAATGCATCTGGGCAGAGGTGCACACCAGCAGGCAACAGTGAGGAGCACAAGAAGTTGATCTTCATGTAGTGGGGGCAGGGAACTTGTCTCAACTTCCTCGCAATGTTTCCATTCATTTCTTTTAGCAGTGGGAAACAGGCTCCAGGCACCTTAAATGAATTACTAGGTCACTGGGAGCCAGGGTGGCTGTATCTGTCTATTGCTCCAGCCACCAGCAGACTGGGGGGGGCGGCTCTAATCCCTCTCTCTTCCTTTTCCTCCTGGATGGGTTAAGGGCGCTCTAGCCAGATCTGGAGATTAGCAAGAGCTTCTCCATACTCAAACAGTTCACCCCTCTCCTTAGCTAGTAACCACAAGGATGAGGAGGAGGGCTCTAAGGAAGCTCTCCCCCCCCATCATATCACGTGGCTGCATCCTTGGGGAGCTCACAGCTCTCAGCTGCAAAAGTCATTGTTTATAAACAGCCCCAAGACTGGCAGAAGAAGGCAAGCCTGTCCCTGTCCCCACCAGGCCCCGGCCCAGCTAGAGCCATGGGGGGCTATCCCTAGCAGAAACACAGATTGTACAATCTCAGATTTCAGAGTCGGAATTGGCAGGGGAAGTGGCGTCAGCAGCTGGCGTGATCCAATTCAATAAGCCAGGGATGGCTAGGGGTAAAAGGCAGGCCAGCGAAGGACCCCCGCCCCCAACCCCCGCATTTCCTGCACAGTCAAGGTGTCCCAGGAAGCCCTGATCCCATCCCCTGCAAAAACCCCAGAGTACTCTCAGACAACAGGGATAGGGTTTCCTGTGGCGCCCTCCACACCCCTCTTCTGGGCCACCCATTTAGCCTGGAGGTCCCACCATCACTCTCTCTCCAGCGGCTGAAACCGCCAAAGCCCTGCTGGGGCGAGGGGTGCAGAACCCTCTGCAATCCCGCGGGTCTGGGCGGGACCTTCTAGGCCTCAGGTACCTCCTGGAAGGAGAAAAGCAATCCCTCCTTCAGGGACTAAGGTAGAGGGGCCGTAGGAAGGAGAGGGCAGTGGGCGCCCGCACTAGCCAGCTGGGAAAGTATAGCCTTAAAGTCTGGGACGTGTACAGCCCTAGGGGCGGCGAGACAGGCTCCCTCCCCCCATGCAAGCCCCGCCTGGATTGCCCGCGTGGGTCTAGAGAGCTGGGGGTCACCTCCCAGCCTCCGACCCTTGGACTCCGGCAGGATGAGAGTGGACCCCGCGCCCGAGAAGCAAACCAGACCGTGGGCCTCCACTCCTCTGCAGAGGAGCCGCGAAGGTGTAACCCGTTGGGGGAAGGGGGAGACGGGAGACAGGCTGGACAGCTGCGCTCTCCTCTGCCGGAGCCCGAGTGGGGAGAAGGGGTCACCTTATCTGCAGGGAGACCAAGCCCGGGGACTCCTCGGCCATGACCATCCGGAAGTGACCAGCTCGATCCCAGGGGTAGGGGTGAGAGGTGTGGCAGGTTTAGCGGTCGCTCACCTTCTCCTGCGCTCGGGTCAGCTTCTTCTGCACGTTGCTGGCGATCTTCCCCGCCGTCACCCCCTTACTCCCCATCTCTGCCATCGCGGCGCCTGCCTCGCCCGTAGCGGGCGCGGATAATGGCGTGGGGAGGCGGTGCGCGCCGCACTCGCAGCCTCCAGCCCCGGCGCTCCACCAGCCTGGGCTCTGGCTCCACGCCGCGCACTAGAACAGCTCGGGCGACTGACGGAGACGGAGCGTGCGCGAGGAGAGCGAGTGAGCGACGCGGGGATCCAGAGAGGGAGGGACCCACGGGGGAAGGGAGGGGGCGGGGAGAAGGGACTAACCGCGGGCGGGTCAGCGCCCCCAGCCCGCCCCCTCCGGACACGACACTGCCTTTTAAAGGGCAATTCTGGAATCCAGATCCCCACCCGCAGGAGGAGGGAGCCTCGAGGGCGGGCGCTGGGGGCTGCGAGACAGGGACTCCCCTGACGGACGTGCTGGCGACTTTGTCTGGGGGTGGGAACTACCTACGCTGTCCTTAGCTCAGCGCCACCGCGATCCTCCTCCCAAGCAGGTAGCTCCTGCAACCCTAGAAAGGTAACCAGGTAAAAGAGTTGGGTGCTTTCTAAATTCAACGATAATGTGCGGGGATGGATGCCTGCGTGACCCTGGAATCCCTGAGTCGCCAGAGGCTGGGAAAATGCCCTTCCAGGGATTCCCCTCCCGCTGGAAGCCAGGCGTCTGCCTGCTCCTGCACCCTAGGGCACGTCTCTCTGTCCCTTTCTCTATACCTAGTCCAATGTCATCCAGGCACTTAGTTTTTTTCCAGTCTGCCTTTAACTATCATCCTAACGAACCTTAACTACATATTTAATGTGCGCCTGGCATTGTGCTGAGTGATTTGGTAAGCATTATTTCACCCAGTCTCCAAACAGTGAGGGAGAGGCTCCAATTTATTACGATTTTACAAATGAAACACCAAGAGGGTAACTGCATCCTAGGCTTTGCCACCAATGCATGGGGGCGGGAAGGGGGTTGCCTAATATTGTAATAGGGAAATGATTAAGGGTCATTCAATATTCGTGAAGATAAGCTTATCCAATGACACGTACTACTTAGTCACTAGTGGGGGAGGGGCTTGCAACAACTTCGGGGAGCACCAAAATTCCCGGGATACTCAAGTCTTTTATGCAAAAAGACACCTGGGGAAGCAGAAACAGTCTGGCTGTTACCTGAGGCTTGCTGGTCAGCAAGCCTACTGTACTTGGGGAGGTAGGGACCAATCAGAGACCGTGTCAAAAGGACAGTTCGACCTGTACTCTGGCCTCATGTGAACACCACACACACACACAGGATCATGCGCACAAATACACATAGCAGAGTATTTCCATATAACTGATACCTATTCCCCCACATACTTTAAAGCATTTCTGATGATTCATAATGTCTAATATATGCAAATATTGTGTCAATAACTGTTATATTGTTTTGTTTAGGGAATAAGGACGAGGAAAAAGAATTCAATATAGATATTCAGTGCAGATAAATTTTTTTCCCTGAACATTAACAGTACTCGAATGAACTGAGTGCCCCTGGGGCCTAGCTATGTCTAGAAAACCATGCACAGGAGCCAGGGTGTGAGACCTGTGGAATGCTCACAGCAGACAGAGGAGCCAAGGTAGCTGGGACAGGGTCTCAGAGATAATGGAAGTAAGTCCCCAGAGGACTGGAAGCACTCATGTAGGCACTCCACCAAGTACTTGTACAAATGGAGAAACTGAGGCCTAGAAACCAACGGTTCAGCCAGCCTTCACAATGGCCCATCTCATCCCCTGGAACTCTCCTGGAAGTTGCCTAGCTACATCTGGTTCTTCCAACCTGGACTCCTTCCTGTTGTGGCAAAAGGGCAGGCTCAGCAGCTGGTCACTGGCAACAGTCTCACAGATAGCATATGGCAAGCAAAGAGCCGACCCTCACAAGCACCAAACCCTGTGAATGGAAAGGATTATGTTGAAATTATCACTATAGGACCTGTGTAGGCCCCCAGGCACTGCAGGCACACTGGTGGTCCCCGGGCTTGAGAAGCACAAGCAGGAGGATCCCTGGAGCTTGCTGGCCAGCCAGGCTGACTGAAGGAGTCTGAGTTCCAGGCCCATGAAAGATAACATCTTAAAAAAGGTTGACCTTTGATCTCCATGTGCATATGCACACACACATACCACATTTATATGCACACACATATACACACACAAACATACGAATTTATTATGTGCTTATGCCCAATTTATGAGCCCCTTAAACAAAATCTAAATAGCCTGGGTTTCCGAATCAGCATTCTTCTGAAATACATTTTTGCCTCATGGTCTTGTTGTCTTTTTTGTTTTTGTTTTTGTTTTTTGGTGTTTCAGGGTTTCTCTGTGTAACAGCCGGAACTCACTTTGTAGACCAGGCTAGCCTCGAACTCACAGAGTTCTGCCTACCTCTGCCTCCTGAAGGTGTGCACCACCACCCAGCTTGATCTCTTTCCTAATTTACAATTATCTGCCATTCTCTCAAAGTAATTACTTCCCTCTTTCCCTCCCTCTCTCTTTCTCTCTCAGGAGTCTCTTATATCCCTTGACCTTGAACTTCTGATTCTCCTGCCTCAACCTCCTGCCTGCAAATGCTGGGACTACAAGTATGTGCCATGGTGCCCAATTATAAAGTGTTATTTATAGGATCCAGAGCGTCATGAATACTAGGCAAGTACTCTACCAAATGAGCCACACCCCCAGGCCACCTGTCAAAGCAATTTCTTCCAACACTCCTAGAGGAAAGAAATGAGCAAAAGTCAAATTCTATTACAATCAGCCCCTGGGAACGGAAGATTCTGCTTTGTTGGGCTTCTGGTGTTTCCAAATATAGCAGAAAATACAAAACAGCAGACATGTTCCTCCGTAAGAAAGGGTCAGCTATGCCAACAAGGCTGTGAGAGGAGCCACGGAGGAATCCTTCACAACTGGGAAACAATATAAAAGTGCTGCCCACGGCATAATCACAAATGAAAACACAACCAAAATATATGCATATGTTATCCTTAAATAGATGTAGAAATTAATTAGATGCTCAAGATCAAAGACTCGGAAGAACTATACATCAAGAAAGAAGGCTACGGACCTAGTTCCATCTCCAGAAGCCAAATAAAAGAGCCAGGCTCATTCGCCAGCCAGCCCAGCTGAGTAGTGGATTCCAGGTCAGCAAGAAACTCTTTCCCCAAGAACAACAGGGACAGCTCCTGAAGAATTATACCCAAAGTTAGCCTCTTGCCCCTCCCCACACACACAGACATACACAGCCACACATGGGGCGGGGTGGCAGGAGCCATCCTAACCAAAATAGCAAACTCCAGGTAAAACTAAGCAATCTTGTCTCCAAAAACAAGAGAGACAGTATCTTGAGGAATGACATCCAAAGTTGTTGTCTGGTCTCCATGTGTACCCATACACACAAACACACGCATACATAAATTGTAGACATAAAAGTTCGGAGGAAGCTATTTTTGAGGACAGTGTTTGGGAAGCAACAATGTGATGGGAGAGAAAGCAAAAGCTTGGGAAGAATATGTGTGCTGCACACCTGAATCTAGAGGGCAAAGGAACAAGGCTTTCCTGTTTCTAACTGACTTTGTGTTTCACAACAGTTTAAGATGTATTTTATTTACAATTGTATATATGTGTTGGGTGGGTGCGTGTGATTGCAGATGCCTACAGAAGCCCAAAGAAGGTCTCAGATCCCATGGAGTTAAAGTCACAGGTAGGTTTGATCCACCCAACATAGAAACTAGGAGCCAAACACAGGTCCTCTGCCGGAGCAGAATGTGCGTAAACTGCTGAGCCATCTTTACGTTTGCAGCAAAAGTGAATGGAAGACGTAGCCATTCCCTGTGTACCTGCCATTCACACTCAAGTAGTATCCTAGTTTCGTTTCTCTTGCTGAGATAAATTACCCTGACAAGAAGCAAAGTGGGGGAGAAGGATTTAGTTTATCTCACAATTCCAAATTTCAGTCCATCTCTTTATTCCCTAAATGCCCTGGTTTCCATTAGGGCTCAGTCTTGGTGGTGTGCATTTTATGGGCTTGGACAAGTATACAATGACATATTTGCCATTATAGCATCATGCATACCACATATGGGCAGTTTCACTGTCTTCTGTGTTCCAGCTCTTCACCCCTCCTATCCCCAACCCCTATCAACACATGATCTGTTCACCCTCCCCACTGGTGTCCCTCTTCCAGAATGTCATAGCATTAGAACTTCATGGTAGGTAACTCTTTCAGTGGCCTCTTTCACTTGGCGATCCGTATTTGAGATTTCCTCTTCACCACTGTCACACATGTAGGGAGATGGCTCAGTTGTTAGCGTGCTTACGTGCTTTAGATCCCAGATCCCACATTAATGCTGGGTGAGTGTGGCAGTCTGCCTGGAATTCCAGCCTTAAAAGGCAGAGATGGGAACCCCAGAGCTAACCGGCTAGTGAGACTAGCAATATCAACAAGATCTAGGTTTGCCTGAGAGACCCTGCCTCAATGACTAAGGTGGAAAAGCAATCAAGAATGGTTCTTGGCATCAACCTTAACCCCCCCAGGCATTCACACACATGGAAAGCATGCATATGTACACAGGTATAACACACATGGGGGGAGACGAGATTCCTTTATCTCTTTTCATGTCTTAATAGCTCATTTCCTTCAATACTATATAGCATCCCAGTGTCTTAAACACCACAGCTGTCCCATTCACCTATTAAGGGACATCTTTTTTGCTTCTAATTTTGGGTAATTGTAAATATGGTAGCAGAAAGCACCCGTATTCAGGTATTCATAAACAAAAGTTCTAGACTCCTTTGTATAAATATTAAAAAGTGCGATTGCAGGACCAAATAGCAAGAATAAATTCAATATTAAAAGGGTTTCCCAAACTATCTTCTAGAGAGGCTGAATCATTCTGCATTCCTACCAGGAAAATTCAGTTCGCCACTCTGTCTGCACCCTGCCAGCATTTTGAGCTGTCACCGTTCTGGTCTTGGAGGCCCTGATAGTGATGCAGTACTCTCTATTGTGTAGGTACGCTAAAGATAGCCATTTTTCCCTTGTGGAGAAAGAATCTTATGTTTCTTTTATACTTTTGGTTGTGAGTCTAGCCTTTAATGACTGAGCATCTCTCCAACCCTCCTTATGTTTCTTTAATAATTCAAGAACTAGAGAATATTATTTGAGCGTCTTTCTGTTATCATTTATATTACATTTACTAAAAAATATTATTTTGTTTTTAATGTACAAGTGTTTTGCCTGCATGTATGTCATTGACCAAATGCATGCCTGGTGCCCACAGAGGCCAGAAGAGGGCATCACATCCCCTGAGACTGGAGATATAGATGGTTATGAGCCACCACGTGGGTTATAGGAATCAAACCCAGGTCCTCTTCACTGCTGCATCATCCTTCAGCATCCGAACCCTTTTGAATATCATAATCAGATCATATTTTCAGGCTACTTCTTTCACTTTGTAACACGCATTTAAGAATATTTAGTTGTGGTACCAGGAGATGCCATGCAAGTTTTCAAGGAAGGGAAGCAACATTCACAGCTAGGATACCTATGAGCTAAAACAACGATTCCCAAATATTGTTTATAAATGTTCTTTTACATTTAAAGGGGGATATGAT
>LOJH01049424.1:0-12861 GCA_001685095.1 Ellobius talpinus
TAAGGTCAAGTGCAGGCAGTTAAAACTGAATTTAAACACACCCAGGAACGATTGTAGTCTCAATTATCTCTCATGACTGTCTTTGTAATATTTCCTTTGTGAAAACAGAAGAACAAATGGGCGGGATGCTGAGATGTCCGTGTTCATCTATGATAGCATAAGTTTACTAAGATTGTCCTGCTCTGCTGTTGTAGAGGAGATCTGGAAGCAGTGAGCAGTCATGTGTGCTTGGCTTTATTGTCAGAAATATATTGAACAAGTCCAATGAAAGTAAGTATTTTATACATCTAATATTTTCTGCATAATTTATTTTATATGTGGTTTTTTGACATGTTCGATGGCTTATTTTAAAGACTAAAACTTGCAATGGGAATGACAATGCTTAATGAGAAAGAGGAAGTTGTTGCAGCAGTGCCTCCACCCTCTCAAATAAATTGTCTTAAGGGAATGTAATTCTATTTATTTTTTTAAATTTTTCATTATAATATAAAATCACCATTTCTGTGGTTTTCCATAGAGGTAAAATTTGGCTATACATCTTAGTAGAATTGCTGAGAAATTCACATATAGGTGGTCAGTAAGTCATCATACTCAGCAAGATTTCACAAAAAAAAATCTTCAGGTGACTGTCTTATTGTTACTAAATTAAAAAATAATAGAACATTGATGTCCTGCCTCATCTTTGCCACACACATCCTCTTTGGAAAGCAAGAGTGATGCGATTCAATTTCCTGGGTTTCCTACTGTTCCACCTGACAGACATTGAAAATCCTGGGAAGAAACCTGTATTTGCAGGAAGGAGACCACTTCTATAATGCTTCAAGATATAAAACATTGATGATTGTTAAAGAATGTTAAAGAAACATTGCATTCCCCTACATTTTCACACTGTGTTGAGTGGATCAAAATGTGATTAGCCATGCTGGAGTTCCATATCACCAAGGCAGTTATTTCAATTTCCTCTTCCCAGAAATCAAGGGATGGGAGGAGGGCTTTCCCTCTTTTCTCTCCCTTTCATCTTTCTCCTACCTGTTTTATACCTGACCCCTCCTCCTTGCAAGTTCCTCTCTCACGGTCATGTCTGCATTTTGACTTACGACTCACTGTGTGCAACTAGTGCCATCTGTGTAACTCTGGATCACTGGATTCTTCAAATATACATGAATATATATGTGCATATATGTGTATGCATACACACACATATTCTTCATCAGACTATGAACACATCTGTAAAATTGCAGCCATGACAACCAGTGTTGTAAAGATCATCAAATAAGTTAGTTCTTGTTCCCAAGAGATAGTCACTTCTTGGTGCTGCCTAGTGTCTTGCTAAGCAAAACAGTATTTTTTTTTATTTTCAAAAACCATCTCAGGCTCCAAGAAAGCTACTTCATTTACAAAAAACATACAAAAAATATAAATATGCATCTGCATGCAAGAAGTCAAATACTTTCCTGAATGTGGAGGAAGCAGCATTCTTTGTTAATGGACATGATCTCTACTTTTGTGTATAGTAGAAAGCTAATTCAATACCTTTCTTTGCGTGATCACCAACATTGAATTTGGTTGTGTCTCTTTCTTCATATGGGTGTCCATCTACATGCAAGGGCACAGTTGTGTTTGCATACATGTGGAGGCTAGAGGGCCGGTTGGTGTTCAGGAGTCATTTTCTCTGTTTTGAGTCAAGATATCTCACTGGGACCTGGAACTGGAACTTGTGAATTAAGTTAGGCTAACTGAACTGTGAGTTCTAGGCTTCCTCTTGTCTCCATTTCACTGGCATTGAAATTTCAGGCATAGGTCTTCATGCAGTTTCTTTTGTTTATTTGTTTTTTGTTTTTGAGACAGGATTTCTTCTGTGTTGACCTGGCTGTTCTAAAATTCTCTCTGGAGATCAGGCTGACCTCGAACTCACCGAGATCTGCCTGCCTGTGCCTTCCGAGTGCTGGGATTAAAGGTGTGTACCACCATATCTAGCTCTGAATGAAGTTTTTTAGTAGACACTAGAATTCATATCCAGTTCATCACAGTTGTATGTGAGTTACTTCGTTGACTAAGCCTTCTCCTTTTGCCTACATCTCCTTTTCCTTCAATAATAGAAAATGGTTGTCCTTTAGGAAGTTACTTTCTCATGCTGGAGAGATGTCTCTTTCATTAAAGACTAGGCTCACAACCAAAAATATAAGTTACTTTCTCTTGCACATCTTAATCTCCCTGTCATAGAGACTCACGTGATTTAGATTTTAGTTTCCGGTTGTAGGATTAGATAATACCAGCCTGACAATAAGAACAAATGAAGATCATTTTATTGGAAAGAACTTAACATCTCTTAAGAGATGGTAAGAAACAAGCTACTATATGGAATTATTTCATGTGAGAAATAATCTGCCACATGAACACAGACTTGTGGCTTATATATTTACACATATGCCCATGGTGCTATTAAGGAACAAACAAGGACTGCATAGACCTGCTTTGCTTTAGGGATTCACAGAAGCTTAGCAAGAGAGGAGACAGTGTGGTTACAGAGAAGTAAACTCAAAGAAATGGACAGTATGCACAAATGTATGTTATCAAAGAGACTTTAGATTTTTAAAAATGAAGAATATAAGAATAATTACAAATATGAAGCATGAACACTGGCCACAAAATCTGTGAAGTGGAGGGATTTAGTTTTGTTTTTAATGTGTCTGTTTAATCGTTAAAAGAAGTCACAAACCTAAAGCCAAATGATAATGCAGATATAGATGATGGGAGATCAATCTTCCCAAGTATGAGTCTGGGATCTTTGACTGGTTTTCTGACTGAAGGAAACAATGGGGCTATGGTGATTTTAACGAAAATGTCCCTGAAAGGGACTGGTATCATTAGAAGTCGCGGCATTGTTGAAGCAAGTGTGGCCTTGTTGGAGGATGTATGTCACTGTGGGGGCAGGTTTTAAGGTTTGGTTTAAGATTCACTCAGTGTGACACTTAGTTCACTTCCTTCTGCCTGTGTATCAAGATGTAGCCAGCAGCATGCAGTCCTACTATACACCACGATGATAATTGACTGAAACTGTGAAAACGTAAGCTGCCATCTCAATGACTCTCACAACTGTCTGTAACCCTAGCTCCAGGGCACTAGACACCCTCAAATGGACATACATGCAGGCAAAACAGCAATGCACATAAAATAAAAGTAAATTAATTAAGAAATATTTTTCCTTATAAGAGCTTCCATGGTCATCATGTCTCTTCACAGCAATAGAAACCTTAACTAAGACAGAAGTTGGGACCAGGGACTGGGGTTTTGTGATAGGCCTTACCATGGTTTTTTTTTTTTTAGAAGAATTTGGACTTTGGTACTTTGGGTTAGGAAAGCAGTGGCATGCTGTAATCACTGTTTGATGTGTCATATTAGTCGGAGCATGCAAGACATGTTGAGAATGTTTTAAACTATGGGAATCAAAAGGTTTCATAGGAAAATAATGTTAGTATGTGGCCTAGAGTCTTGTCTTGTAATAATTTTGTGAAGAATGTGACTGCTTCTTGCCCTTGCACAAAAAGTCTACCTGAGGCTAAAGTGAAGACTTTTGGATTGATTCTTTCGGTGGAGGAAATATCAAAACAGCCTAGTATAGAGTTTGTTGCATGGTTATTATTCTTAACTCTAACGAATATTTATAATAAAAGGGAACAAGCTGAGAAAACTAAAATACAAAATGTACAGATTGAGAAAAGGTTCACCAGGAAGTGGACTAAGGTTAAATTCTGTGTTCAAGGAGATAAGTGGATTAAGAAGTGGATATAAGAGAGTGGTGATGTAGGGCAAACTCAAACCCAGTTAAGTTTCCAACTTATAAAAAGGAATTAAAGAAAGATTAAATCTGCACACCTTTAATCCCAGAATTAGGGAGGCTGAGGCTGACAGATCTCTGAGTTTGAAGCCAGCCTCATCTAATCACCAAAAGCAGAAAGTTGGTGAAGATGTAATGAACAAAGGGGCCATGTTCACAGCCCCAGCAAGAAGAAGGACTTGGCAGTTTTGGTTGCACAGTTCTGGAATTAAGGATGAAAGGAGAACATAAAATTTGCCTCTCAGACTAAGGAAGGCCTGAATGGAGACCTAGGGAGGCCATTGCATGAAGCTGTGATGGTGAAATCTAGATTGCCTTGAATACCCCCAAGATGTCAGAGTCATGGGATCCCTTCTGAGAAAAGCTACTACTAGGGAGCAGAATAAGCCCAAGGGAAAGACGTGATGTGCAATCACCAAAGCTCAATGGAGTTGGAGATCTGAAGAGTGTTTTGACAGGAGATACAGAGTTCAGAGTTTGCCCCACTGGTTTTTGGTCTTGCTTTTGGTCCAGTATTTCCTCACTATGCTCCCTCCCCTACATTATGGGATGGTGATATATATCCTGCGCCATGATGTGTTAGAAGTATGTAATCTGTTGGTTTTTTTATTTTGATTTTATAGGGAATTACAGTTAAGAGATTACATGGATCTAAGAAGATACTTGGAACATTGGAGTATAAAACGTTGTTAAGACTGTGATGGAATATGGGGACATTTGAAGTTGAACTAAATGCATTTTTTGCATTGTGATATGGCCACAAGCCTTTGGGGACCAGGGAGTAAAAAGTAGTGATTTGAAAGAAAATGGCACATTTAGGAGGTGTGGCCTTGTTGAAGTAGGTCTGGTCTTGTGTAGGAAGAATGTCGCTGTAGGGAGGTCTTTGAGGATTCCTTCACTCAAGCTTCTCTCAGAGTGATACTCAGTTCGCTTCCTGCTGCCTGCAAGACAACATGCAGCCAGCACCATATCTGCCTGCATGCCACCATGCTCCCCAGTGTGATGATAATAGACTGAACCTCTGAAACTGTAAGCTGACACCTCAATTAAATGTTTTTCATTATAAGAATGGCTATGGTCATGGTGTTTCTTCACAGCAAGAGAAACCCTGACTAAGACAAAAACTCAGGCTATAAAGAGTAAAAATAAGAGAGTCCAATACCAGGAAGATGTTTTTGAATCATTGCAGGGAAGACAGGTGTATGCGTTTTCATTCGTGTAGGGGAAAGTCTCCATTCATCCTCATTCTTCCCTTGCCGTCCCCTTGCTCCTTATGTAACATCTACAAGGTAGCATTATAGAAGAGGTGTATATTCTCCTTGCCTGTGCTTAGCAGGACATTATGGTTCAAAATAAGATTTTATAATGTTTGATTTTTGTGCAGAAAATATCTGTCTACGGAGACCCTTCCTCAATAGAGATAATGATCATAATTTGGGAATGATTCAGTCAGGAAATAGTCAAAATAGCCTCACTCAGAAACCTTAACATGCATCATTTCAGAAGATCTATGTTCAGATAATCTATGTGGCCATATAACACCACATTTTAATAAATAATATCCTCTCAATAAATAGCAAATAATTTTCATTTTTATCTTCTAGTAAACAAAGCACATGCATACAACTTTCAAATGAAGACAATATCTATACAATTTTTACATTATTTTTAGAAATCCATTTAAATTAACATATTGTTACATAATTTTTCCCCATTGCTTTTTTCCTTCCAGTCCCTCTCATGCTCCTTGTCTATTCCTTCTGTGTTCCTCATCTACATTCTCTTTTCAGAAGGGTTTACCAATTTTTACAATCTTATGTTTTCTCTACTACAACTTAGATCCTTTCCTTTAGCCTTGTATTATTTATAAACAAATATTGTAATTAAAATGGAGCCTAGTTTTTTGATAATTTTGTCATTTAGGGTTGAACTTCTTGGTTTTCATTTTTCACAAAGATCAAATGATAATACCCACATCAGGGCAGTGTTAAACAAAATGAGGCCCACACAAAGAAACAGCCAATGTCTTGGAGAGAAATAAGCCATAAATTATCAGTGTCACCTTATGTCTAGTAACTTGAGTGTCCCTCAAGGGAAGCAGGCTTCCATATGCTTATCTAAATTCCTTTCAAATCATCCAGCTAAATGTCAAGTAAATAATTAGTAATCAATAAAAAAGAGAAAGGATTAATATCAAGGGACATAGTTGTGAAGAATTATCACAGTCATTCACATAATGGAATACATAAAAATGCTGAGAGTAAAAACCCAAAAAGTATTAAAAAGTGTATGCATACATGTGTGCATGTATGCATTGTGTTCATTAATTTTGAACATATGTGTATGTGCGTTTATGTGGATGCATGTGGTGTATACACATACATGTTGTGCATGTATGTGTGTACAAGTTATGTGTGTATTTGAGTATGCCTATGCCTATGTGTATACATTTGTGTGCACATGTGTGTTTATGTATGTATATGTGTGTATGTATATGCATGCTCCTGTTTTGCCTGTGTATGTGTGTACCTTGAAATAAATAACAAATTTTCAGTGTCAAATTAAATCAAAATTCTGTCTTGCTAAAATGGTTTTATTTGTAATACTGTGAAATAAAATTCTCCACAGCCTTTAGTGCTTAGCAGGGAAGAAGGCAGTCTTAATTTACAACAGATCCCTGTAACTAGTTACAGTTGGAAACCTAAGATAGCATTGAACTCTTCAGGAATCCAGTGATTATCAGCTGGGTCACACAGCCTTTGAAAGTCATGGGCTGTGGAATGTAGGCAAGGTTACCTGAAATCAAGAACATACCTCTGAGATGCTCTAACCACCCAACTCATCATCTCCCTCATCTTTTCCCAGATGGTCATAGTACTGCAGCTAAATTCTTCACATGTCTGTGTAAATTATTTGGTATAGCAAATTACTGCAGTATATAAAACTGCAAAAAGAATAAGGAAGTCACCCTCAACTAACTAAGCACACAGAGTCTGGGGTAGACCTAGTTAATTGGCTTCCTAACAGAGCATCCACTGTTTTAATGAATTTTGCCAAGACAAACAGCTTCACAAAGTCTATGTGGTAGTATGAATGTAATTGGCTCCCATAAACTCCTAGGGCATGACCCTAATAGGAGCTGTGACTTTGTTGGGGTAGGTGTGGCCTTGTTGGAGGAAGTGTGTCACTGTGGGACTGGGATTTGAGGTTTCCCATGCTCAAGATACCTCTCAGATTCTGAGACCACTTCCTCTTGCCTTCTGATCAAGATGTAGTCAGCACCATGTCTGCCTGCATGCTGTCATGCTCCCTGCCATGATGATAATGGACTGAATCTCTGAAACTATAAATCACCCCAAATAATGGTTTCCTTATAAGAGTTACCATGGTCATGGTATCTTTTCAGATCAATAGAAACCCTTAGACAACCTGGTTACATACAGTGTGTGCTGTGGTGAATAAACTGTGTAACAGATATCTAGGTTCCCTGAGTCAAACAGAATGTAACATGCACTTTAGTCTCTCAGTGTGGATGTGTGCATAACCACATTTGAATAAATGAATACACATATGTGGGTGCAAGTGCACATGTGTGTATATGTTTAAGTATGTGTGTTCAGGTGTATGCTTTCACATGCTTGCATATGGGGACACATTTGCATATGAGTGCATATGTATGTATGTATGTATGTACGTACGTACGTATGTATGTATGTATGTATGTATGTAACTATTTATCTGCCTGCCTGCCTTCCTACTTACCTGTATACCTACCTATCTATCTGATACATGATTTTTACTTTCTATCTGCCATCTCTCTATCTGTCTGTCTGTCTGTCTGCCTGCCTGCCTGCCTGCCTACCTACTTACCTATCTGATACATGATTCTTACTATATACCATAGACAGACTTTGAATTCATCACCATCCTGCCTTAGTTTCTTAGGTGCTTGGATTACAGGAATATGTGACTCTATTCAAAACTGAGGTATTTTTATACTGTTTTTCTGTACCCAGATTGGAAAGGATTCCTAAAACATCTTAGAGATTTATTACTATATTCATCTCTATTAAGGATAACAAAAAGAAATTTGCCAATGGAAATTTCATTCCTATTTGATATTTTTCAATTTTTAATGCTATTGAGTATATTTCACATAACATTAATGTATCTAAGAATCTAAAGAGTACAATTAGTTATTTTTAATATGGACACAAAATTTTCATCACTTCTTAAGAATCCTGGTATACATTGTCAATTATATCCTTTTCTCTTATCAACCCAACAGAATTAATCCACTGTTGTTCCTATGGACAATTAACATAAGTTGGTTCTTGCATTAGGTGGCTTTTTCAGTTCTCTCTTTTACACAGTATATATTTTTCAAGATTCTTTCAATTTTTTATATTGACAAGATCTTTTTCTGCTAAGTAACTTTTTAGTTAATTTAGTATTTTCCAATAGAGTTTGGAATTTTCTAGACACTACACACAGAAAGAAATCCTACATCTCATTGGTTAAGTTTATTTGTAAGCATTATTTTGATGTAATTATAGAACTGTTTTGTTAGTTCCAGTTTCATATTGTTCATTGTTATTGTACACCTGCAGTTTTCTTTATAAACTTACATTTGAATATTCGCTGCACTTGCTTATCAGTATTAATAGTTTTACTTTTTCTGGATTCCATGAGATGTTCTTCACATGTGTCATGCAGGTGTTAATTGTATTGGTTTTGCTTTCTTACACCCTGGTCTAAATCCCTAGAATTTCTGAAGCAATGTAGAGAAATTGGAACAGCTATATTGTCTGGCTGCTGAATCCACAGAAAAGTTTTCAGTCTTCCACAGCGCTTACAGTATTGGCATGCAACTTTTGTGGGTTCTAGGGAAGCCAAGGAAATATGCTGTTATTTCCACCTGGAAACTTAACTGTGCAACGGTGATAAATGTTACTGGAGGCTTATCCTTCATCTATTGAGATGTTCCTGCCATCCCATCATTGTATCAATATGGGCTCTGATATTATTTGTTTGTAACTAGGTTGACCTTTATTCTTATGGCAGTGCCTTCTTGTATATCCCTTAAATATATGGTAGGAGTTATTCTGTTCTATAGTATGTAGAGTTATTTTTATTTATTAGAAATGTTTTTCAATATAATATATCCTGATTATAGGCACAACACATACTCTTCCGAGTTTCTCCGAGGAGAGAGCCACCTCCTCTCAAATCTGTATCCACCCCATTTCTGTCTCTCATTAGACAACAAATGGGCTTCTTATGGACAAACACATTGGATTATGACAAGGCAAACAAACAGAAGGAAAGGGGTCTAAGAAAAGGCACAAGAAATAGATGCAGAGACCCATGAATAGGCACACTCAGAGTCCCATAAAATAAAAAATCTTAATATATGTAAAGAATGTATGATATAGAAATAGAATAAAAAGGAAACAAGAATTAAGGAAAAATTAAAAAATAGAAAAAGCCTTGACATGAAATTATGAGACAAGGAACCTCCAAAGATGCCTGTAAGTTTATTTTTTCTTGGCCATCTACTGCTATGCGTGCATATTACCTACACTAAAGAGTAGTTTACTTCACTAGTGAGATTCCCTTGGAGAAACCTAAATTTTCATTTGCAAGTGGTTATCAATTGAAAATAGTTTCTGGGCTAGAAATGGGGCATATGTCCACTTCTCCTTTCAGCTCTAGTACCTCATCTGGTGCAGACCCAAGCATGCCACATTCATTCTTCACTCAGTTTCTGTTGCTCATTCTGTCTTTATTATTTTATATGTGCATTGATATAGTGTTAAGAAGTACTTGTTTCCTTGCTATCCCTTATTCCTTCTAGCTCTTACACTCTTTCTGTGTCCACTTCCCTAGGGTTTACAGAGCCCTGGGGGGAAGGAGTTGATGAAGTCATCCATTTAAGGCTGATTATTACAAGGATCTTTAATCACAGCATATTGTCTGTGGGTCTCTCTTCCCATCTGCCACAGCAATAAACTTCTTTAATGATTGTTGAACAAGGCACAGATCTATTACTACACCAGAATGTCATTAGGAATATATATATATATATATATATATATATATATATATATATATATATATAATTTGGTTTTAAAAATAGGTCTATAGGCTATTTAGTCTCAGGTTCTTGGTCAAGTAAGTAGGTAGATTATGAGATCCATCTTATGGAGTGGGCCTTAAGGCAAATTAAATATTGATTGGTTACTCCCACAAGCTTTGTGCCACCATTGCTGAAGCATATCTTCCAGATGAACACCATTGTAGATAGAGGGTTTGTAGCTGGGTTAGTGTTTATGTTTGCCTTTTGGCAGAGTACCTTCCGGTGCCAACAACAGTTGCCTGCAGGCTCTAGGTATGTACCTGATCTATTTCTCAGTGTTCAACGAGATGTTTAGGTGTTATCTTCAACAAGAGGGTCTTCTTCAGTTTGTGGAAAGAAAACTGTAGCCTTGGCAACAGCTTCTGTTGTTTGTGGGTTCCCATGAGCACCTTTTGGTCAATAAACCAACTATATAACCTGTCCCGTTACTCAAAGTTTCATTGGTCGACAAGAGATGTCCAGTTGAGGCTCTGTCTTCACCATTATTTGTTGATTTCATTTAGATAGCTTTCATATATGTAAACACATATATGAAGCTTCTACTATATTAGATTTCCACCATACTCCTCAAATGGACTGTAATATTAGCTATCTCTCCCAATAGTCTATCCTGTTCCCCACTTGAATTTTCCATTCCAGTCCTCTTTGTCTCATCTATTCATAACTATTTATTTCATTTCCCTTTTCTAAAATTTGTCACCCCAATCTCTTACTCAATTGTTTTCTTTGTTGCTGTATACACTTTAGCTTGCTTATTATTGACTTAACAGCTAATATCTGCATATGAGTATATAAGTGAATCAATCCACAGCATATTTCTGTTTCTGCCAATGGGTTACCTTGCTCAGGTACTCAAGATCTTTTTTGTCTAGTTCCATTTATTATCTGTGAATTTTATTTTTTTTTGTTTTGTTTTTGTTTTTTCATTTTGGGGGAGAGGCAAGGTTTCTCTGTGTAACAGCCCAAGCTATCCTGGACCTCACTTTGTAGACCAGGCCCCATGATTTGCGTTTGAGTCTATGAGATGTGGCCAACATTAATTCAAGGAAAAGAGTAAAGGAATATGAGTAAAAAGGCTAAAACAACTTGAGAAAATGTATTTTTGTAATGGTATATTTACCTGTTAATTTCCCATGCTGTTTGCCCTGTATAATGCAACTGTTGCTAATGTGATGCAGTTCTTTCAGAATGGACTGACTAGGTAGAAATGGGAACAACATGCAGAGCAACCTAATAATATAAACACAATCGGAGTGGCTCATTCCAGAGGAGGGGCCAAGGCCTGAGGTGGTGAACATTTCAATTTCATTGCCATCACATCAAAGCAAGTTAAAGCAGCCTCATGTGATTAGCGGGCAGCTCTGCCCACCTCTCTATTCCTCCCCCCAGGTCAGGAAAATGGAAATGAGAGAGTCACTTTTCACTTTTTCTTTTTTCCATCCCAAGCTGATTGAATTTCTCTAAATTAAAACAGACTCTACATGTGTAAAGGTCGATCCAGCCTCTCTATTTTCTTCATTAATGGCAAGCTGACATCTAGCTACCTGTTTCTGCTTTCACCAAATCATGATGCCTGAGGATGTCATCAGCAAGGCCCACTGGAGCACGGAAAGACATAGAATCAATTGCAGAGAAAAGAGGTAAACATGATTTAGTTCCCAATGTTCGTTTTATATCCATATCAGCACAGTACTTATAATTTCCCTGGGTTTTATACCATGGTGCTACTTTGGACCTAATGAGATTCTTCAGTAAACAATAAAGTTGTTCTGTTGTACATTTTTGCCGACTCTGACTCTTTGGTTCCTTTCATATGCAGTGTTACAAGTCAGGGAGCCTTTGTGGTCAGCTCTGGTTCTTCTTCAGCAGGTAGGTTGATATTTTTTATTGATATTTTTCATTGATATCATTCCTGAGACCAGAATATACAGCCTCCCGGGAGAGAGCAGCTAAACGTCTATTAATAAACAGAGCATAAAGTAAAAACAATTGAAAGTTTAGCCGAATGGATAGAGGCTGATTCAAACAGAACAGGGAAGTATGATGGTGAGGCCAGCTCAGACTCATTTCTGGACCCGACCTATGTGAAATGTATTGTTGGAGATGATGGCATGTTTGATACTTAGCAGAATTTCCCACTTAACTGGATAAATAAAGAGCAGGTTAAGCTCAAAACTTATACAAATCTATTATTTAAAAAAGGGTACACAATAAAACTGCTAATGAGCAAGTAAATTCTACTTTGGTGAAATAATAACAGTGAAACGATTCAATATTAAATATGAATTTCAGTGAGTATAGTTGTAAATTTATCAATTTGTCCTATTCCAATGTGTTAGTCTTTGTTTTATCTTATTAATTATTATTATTATTATTTAGAAGCCAGTTTGTTTTTTAATGAGAGACAGAAAAGGGGTAGATACAGTTGGTAAGAATGCGGGGAGGATCTAGGAAGAGTAGTGGGAGGGGAAACTATTCAGGGAGTATTAGATGAGAAAAATATTTTTTAAGAAAAAATTGAATTAACAATAGAAAAAAATCAACAGCAAATTAGGCTGAAAAATTAAGAGACACTGATGTGGGAGGTGATGGATGCTGTGAATATGTTTTATCACCATTGGTTAATAAAGAAGCTGCTTTTGGCCAATGACCTAACAGAGCAAAGCCAGACTGAAAGAGATAGAGAGAGTACGTGGAGTCAGAGAGAAACCATGTAGCTGCCTGCTGGAGATAGCCGCCTCTGCAGAAGTCCACGGGAACCTTGCCGGTAAACCACAGCCACAGGGTAATACACAGATTAATAGAAATGGGTTAATTTACTATATAAGACTTAGCCAGAAATATGCTTAAGCTATTGGCCAAACAGTATTGCAATTAATACAGA